>JAXQQM020073869.1:0-12479 GCA_034641835.2 Pinus albicaulis | reverse complement strand
ATATTTTATCTCCACTATTGAGTCTTACGGTGGAGAAGAGAAGACTGGTTGATACTCTGACCCATTTCAGGCATGCCTTCAAGTTTTCTAACAAGGTAAAACTCAGGAACTTTTTAGCTCTGGATTCCTCAAAAGTTATAAATTGTTAACCCACTAGTTGAGTAATAATGTAAAATTAAAGTTTTACCCAGTTCAGTAACAATGCAAACTATTGACTGTTAAATATTGACTGTTAATTATTGGACTGTCTTACTATGATTTGAGACCTTTTGACATAGGTCCTTTTAGATTGTTGAATTCGCCTCAAATAGGTCCTTGTAGAATGTTGATATGAGTCTATATATTGTATCCTACACCTAAAATAGGCCAAAATTACAATGGCCATGGGGCTGAATTTAAGGCCTGAAATAGGCCAAAATTGTTGATGCTACATTGGCCTAAATTTAGAGATTAATGTGCTTACTATTGAACAAGAAAAGGAAAAATAACTAAAATCAATTCCATATTCAAAATATACTTTATTATTTTCTTCCACTATCTTTATTCTTTACTAAGATAATATGATATTAATTGATGCTTATTCGATTTGAACATTAGTTCTTATATACTTGTCTTCCACAAAGGAGGTAAATGATTATTGGAAAGGCATGTTATGCCTACATATGTAAGTTAGTAGTCTTTCATGTTTGATCTTAAAAAAATAATTTTTATTCAATGAAAAGGAATTAGGATGTGTATGAGCACTCATTTAAAATATTATAAATTCTTCTCCAAGCTGGTGTCAAACCCATGAAGCAAGTAAACCAAAGATTCATTTTATTATTATTGACTTCATCTTTACATAAGTACATAATTACATAGTCATTATAATGAAGACCTACCTAGTTACATAGTTAGATCTGATTTGTTACATAGTTAGTTACCTTCAAACTAGTTCCTTCTTTTAGTTGGTTCTTGCACTGTCAACTTCATAGGAAAGAATTCAGATTCTTTCAAACTCAATGTAAGCAGCTATTCCGAGATCCTCGAATGTACTATTTCACTGTGTATACATATTACTGTTTTGACCTTATTTTGTGCTTCGATTGTAAGTACTTCACTGTACATGTCTCTGACTTCTGTTGACCATTTCTGTGAGACCCTATGTGATACCATCAAACTGAAATGGCATACTTCTCATCAAGCTGTGATGGCACCGAACCAGTGAGACATTTCTCACTGTGGTAGCATGAAACAGTGATAGATTTTTTACTATGGTAGTTCCAAATTGTAGTGTCATAGTTATCATGTGTTTGATTATACTTAGACTATAGTTGACCTGTGATTATAACACTGAAGATATTCACTGTAATACGGATAATACTGATATCTTTTTGTCACATCGAGCCTTAACTGTAAATACACATTTATAACTCATTCTCCTCACTGCTGTGCTATCAAAATAATCTTATAAGAGTAGTACTGAATTGAGGCAGAGGTAATTTCAACACTGTGATGTCATTGAGATTGAGATTTTACCGAGATCCTTCTTTTCATAGTGACAGAGATTGACCTTTCTTGTGAACTTGCACCTAGCTTAATTATTGGACTGTCTTACTATGATTTAAGCCCTTTTGACATAGGTCCTTTTAGAATATTGAATTCACCTCAAATATGTCCTTGTAGAATGTTGATATGAGTCTATATGTATCCTACACCTAAAATAGAAAACTACATTTTGGCCATCGGATTAGCCAGATGGTTGTATTAAATGAAAACCAATTTTTAGGGAATATTTATAGCTCCCTTTTTGCTTCATAACAGAGATTTCAGAGCTTTTCCTTGAATTCCAGGGCAATCAAATATCAGGGGAAATTCCTGCAGAGGTACTAGGGAATTATAAATCATTGAAGTGCTTAGAGACCTCACATAATCAAATTAAAGGATCATAATCATTCACCCTTGGGAATATAACATCATGAACGCCCTCTGCCATATGCTATGAGTGCTCCAGCATATATTCCACCATTCACATAGCTTCTAATAATTAACATGTGGGAGCTCATACATTTGCTCATTATATAAATCTCAGCGAATTTTTAGCTCTGGATTCCTCAAAAGTTAGAAATTGTTAACCCACTAGTGGAGTAATAATGTAAAATTAAAGTGTTACCTAGTTCAGTAACAATGCAAACTATTGACTGTTTTAGAATTTGGTAGTTACATCAATATTTTGTTAATGCTTACATTTTTTTAAGTGATAGCCTTTGAAGAATGGCGGACGAAAAAGCTTGAAGAAGCTAAGAAACGTGAAGCAATGAAAGCCGGTGTGAATTCCTCCACAGAAGCCAAAGATACCGGTATGCATTTTTTCTATTCATCTTATTTGTGACTTCAACTGGTGGCTTGTCCGTTAGTTGTGATGGCATGGTATTTTTGTGACATCAGGTTCTTTTCCTCCCTGCTCCTTTTGGTCCACAGCTCCCAAATTTGGGCGTGTGTTTATACATTATGTATTGGGGTTCCCATGAACAGAGATGGTGGAAAAAGTATTGGAGACTCACTGGGGCCCTGTGTTGGAGGAAGTTGGATTCTTATTACCTCCCGAAGCTTCAAGCGAGGATAGTGGAAAGATGCTGGAGGATGGAACTGAGATCAGTAATGAATATATGGGCAATATTAGTTTAGTGTTTGCGCTTTTGATTTATTGGGATTTTGACTACTAGGTTAGCATCACCAAATTATTTTGTCCTCTTCACTGCATTATGTCTTGAGAGCGTGTTTTACAAAGTATTCATATAGCCGTCTTATCTATTTTTAAGTTTATGACTTGAGGATTATGGTTTCCTGACAATTTCTCTAGGTTCCTTTTTTCAGCATATTTAAGGTTATTGTTATGTTGCTAAATTTAACAATTTGATTACTTACATGCGGGAGAATGGAATTTAGCATTTTGCAGTGAAGAAATGTTAAAATTCAAAGTATTTTGTTTTAACATCTATTTTCTTTTCCACCTTTTCCCAGGTGTGTTATTTTTGAATGAGTTATATTATTTCTTTGTTCAATTTGTCCAAGGGCAGCAAGGGTTTGGAGAATCCTACCTTAAAATGGTGCAATTAAAGCTTGATGCATAGTTTGATATTATTTCTGCAGAATATGGAATCATACCTGGCAGGCCACTTCCTTCTGAATGCCATGCAGAACCACATACAGACTATGACAGAGTGGTAGTTAAATGGGGTCTGATACACCATAAAGAAAGTGCTGCAGATTGTTGTCAGGCTTGCTTAGACCAAGCAAAAGGTGAAAAGAAGTGTAACATTTGGGTTTACTATCCATTTGAACCTGGTTGCTATTCTCCAGATATATATCAGTACAAGCATCAAGAATGTTGGCTAAAGCAGGTAGAATTCTCATGCTTCCTCCAAAACTCTAGCTATAAATTTTAAAATTGTATATTTATTTTTAAAATTGCAATATGTTAAAACATATTAACATGACTGTTTATTCAATATCTCAATCTTGCAAATGTTCGACTGTTTAGTCAATATCTCAATCTTTCAGTTACTTCAGCAATTACTAACCTTTAGCTGCTTCTATAGAATACGTCCTTCAGTTACCTTGGAAGTTGTATCATTCAGTTCTTCCTTTAGATAGGTCTACAATCAAAATTGTTCTTGTATTTTCTATCTTTCAAACGCTGTCACCTTCAGACTTATACGTAGACAATCTTGTCCTTAGGTCTGATTTGTTATGCCTTCAAACTAGTTCTTTCTTTTAGTTGGTTCTTGCACTGTCAACTTGATAGGAAAGAATTCAGATTCTTTCAAACATAATGTAAGCAGCTATTCCGAGATCCTCGAATGTACTATTTCACTGTGTATACATATTACTGTTTTGACCTTATTTTGTGCTTCGATGGTAAATACTTCACTGTACATGTCTCTAACTTCTGTTGACCATTTCTGTGAGACCCTATGTGATACCATCAAACTGAAATGGCATACTTCTCATCAAGCTGTGATGGCACCGAACCAGTGAGACCTTTCTCGCTGTGGTAGCATGAAACAGTGATAGATTTTTTACTGTGGTATTTCCAAATTGTAGTGTCATACTTATCATGTGATTGATTATACCGAGACTGTAGTTGACCTGTGATTATAACACTGAATATCTTCACTGTAATACGGATTATACTGATATCTTTTTGTCACACCGAGCCTTAACTGTAAATACACCTTTATAACTCATTTTCCTCACTGCTGTGGTATCGAAATAATCTTATAAGAGTAGTACTGAATTGAGGCAGAGGTAATTTCAACACTGTGATGTCATTGAGATTGAGATGTTACCGAGATCCTTCTTTTCATAGTGATAGAGATTGACCTTTCTTGTGAACTTGCACCTAGCTTAATTATTGGACTGTCTTACTATGATTTGAGCCCTTTAGTCAATATCTCAATCCTCCAGTTACTTCAACAATTACTAACCTTTAGCTTCTTCTGTAGAATACGTCCTTCAGTTACCTTGGAAGTTGTATCATTCAGTTCTTCCTTTAGATAAGTCTGCAATCAAAACTATTCTTATATTTGCTATCTTTCAAATGTTGTCACCTTTATCAAACAACAAAATATTGGAGCTGCACAGTTGGGGAATTGTTCTAGACTTAGTTTCATTTCCCTGTTTCCAAATATTTTAGATGGAGTTATCCCAATAGAGATTGGCAAACAATCCATGCTTGAAATGCTAGATGTTTTAAGGAACTCCCTCACTCATGAGATTCACAAGGAGCTGGGCAATTTCCATGATCATTATGTAATTGTGTTCACAAATCCGCTGGACTACACCCTTGGAAAAAATTATATTGATTCTGAGCCTACTAGTGGTTTATCAGACAGTGAAAAATTGGAGCTCAACTATTTTCAAGGAGATATTCCTGCTGATCTTATCACACTTCCTTGTGTTAAGATTATTTGGGCTCTACAGAAAACTCAAAATGGAACCTTCCCTGAGGGTTGGGGTGAATGTTTAATTTGTGTCAAAATATTTTGACTAGTCGAATTTTTATAGTTTTAAGTAGATGCAGGAACTTGTATTTCTAGCTTGAGAGGCAATCAACTTAGAGGGATGATTCTTGAATTTCCAGTTTCTTTTATGCTTTTATTTAATGTTAGTGGAAACAAATTATCTAGCAACATTTCAACTTTCTCAAATAATAGCTTCACAAAACCACCACTGCTTTGAATAAATAAGTTTTTCGATAGTTTGCAAGCTCAGGTCACCTTTGCTGCTCTTTATTCATCTCTCTTTATGTGTGGTCTTAGGGAAGCAATCCAGATACTTCCATTCTATCTAATCTCTTTATGTGTGGTCTTTGTGGAAGAAATCCAGTCACTTCCATTCTATCTAAGGGTCTGACGGTGCTTCATGATTTCAAACAGTAACAACTTCACTGGTTTGCTTTCTCCACCACTAATAGATGAAGGGATAATGAAAGAACAACCATCTTATGGATTATTATTAAATGACAACCAATTTTTATGGAATATTTATAGCTCCCTTTTTTCTTCATAACAGAGATTTCAGAGCTTTGCCTTCAATTCCAGGGCAATCAAATATCATACTTATCATGTGATTGATTATACCGAGACTGTAGTTGACCCATGAGATGCAAGGAAATTTGGGTGTTAGCGCTCAAATCTACCTTAGGCCGAAATAAGGTAAAACTCAAGGCTACATCAAACCACGCTCAGCCTCGTAGCTAGCCCTACGAGGACAGGAGAGGGCTCTCTCCGGGTCTATCTCGGCAAAAGGTTTTCAGAGGGGCTGAGATGACTTATAATGAACAATGAATACTAATTTTAGGCTAGTAAAGAGATAGGAAAGTTTGATTTTGATTTTTTGGGTTTTTGTTGGAGAAATGGGAAAAAACAATTTTGGGTCCGGGGATAAGGCCAGATCTTTGCAGAATTCGAGTTGGGGCGAGGTAGGCAGTAGTCTTGATGCTTTTGATTGAGTATATGGATATATCAGAACGACAAGGAGCTGAAGAGGGCAAAGAAGAACTTGGATCCTCTCCAAACAGGCGAAAACATACAAAACTAAATGAATTCAAAGGCAGAGCACTGTAAACAATGGATTCAACCTCATTTACTCATTCATTTTAGTTTCAGAAGCATAAGAAGGGATGGCATACATTAAACATGAAATAAATTACAATAAACTGAGAGAAAACACCATCAAGAACCGAAAGCCACAAGAATCCCAACAGGTGCTGCAAAACCTCTGATCTTTCCTTAGCCAAAATATGAAAAATATGTACAATAGTGTGCCAAAAGTTTCCCAAGAGTCCAACCTGTAGAATGTCTAAAAAATTACAATATATAGATCACTCTAACCCCTTCCCATGCCTCTAGGGGTCGAATTCCTTCTTCAGGGATCAGTTTCAACCAAATTCTAATCAAGGAGCTAAAATCTAGGCAGCTAACAACTTGCCTCTAAAAGAGTGGAAACTGATTCATTTACATGATTTTCACTTTTTGAGAGTGAATCTTCTATAATAGGTAAAAATGAGCCAAAGTTACATGTCAACCATCAATTTACATCATGAAAACCCAAAAATTTCATCCACAAGCAAAACTGGTCCCAACTGGCCGAAATTCTGAGCTGGAAGTTGAAAATTCAGCCAAAAATCTATATGGGTAGCGCGCCTGAGCTGTATGGGTAGCGCGCCTTTCAGCCTGATTTTGAGGCACTTCCTGGCATCCAAATTGAGCTCATGATAGCTCGTTGGAAAGCCCTGGATGTTGGCTATCAAAAAAAAGTGGAATTTCTCAATTTGGAGCTCATTTGTCCCTCCAAAACTTCATTCTCCCAGAAGTACTTCCTGCTGGTGCAAAAGGTGGCAGCAAGGTGGTTTTCATGGTGTTTTTGAGCCTTTTGACCATCCAGAATCTGATGAAATGCTTCGGCAATGCCTGAGCATGCATAACTTACCATGAAAAACCCAAAAATGCAAATATTTCCTTCAGCAAGTGTCCCGAACAAAAGTGAGCATATCGACGCGCTACCCGTATAGCGGAAAAATCTGTTTTTGGACCAAAATATTTCAAAATGACAAAAATTTCTCCGAATTTACTCAAATTCGAAGCGAAGACCCTCCATCATGTATCATGCCCAGCCAATGAAGCCTCGGCCAAAATCCGGAGTGGATCAGGCCTTTTCCGCCGTTTTAGTGCTTCGCTCAACCTCCTCTTCAGAATCTTCATTCTTGCTTTGCAGACGTGCATGCGGGCCCAATAATGACCTTTCATGTGGCGAAGCATGTATTTATCTCTATTGGCCTTTGCCAACAACTTCTCCAGATGAATGTTAACATGCGTGAGTACAGAATCTCGATCGATTGGTGTCATGTCTCCGGGTCTCTTCCGGGCCAATTGTCGATCCTCACGGATTCGCCGCAGCTCATAAAGTGTGTGCTCATCCTCTAGCTGTTTGTTGCATTGCTCTAGGTATTCTATCACCCACTGAGCCTTCTGCAATTTATCTTTTAGCGTGTCATTCTCGGCCCTTTGCTCCTGGATGATCTCTTTCAGTTTCGAGCTAGGAGAGCTCGCATCAACATCAATGATCGTGAAATCCGTGTCCCGGCCTCCTGATGGGCCCTCATCATGCATGGGCTTCTTGCCCCTGTCCTGGATCTATACCTGTGCTAAAGAAGAAGGCGAGACCCCTTACACATCATGTGGAGATAATACTTGCTTTGCTGATGAAGTCGGCAAGACCCCTTCCACCCTAGGTGGAGATAATACTCGTCGTGTAGCTGCAAATAAGGCCCTGTGGCCTCGTTGATATGTCACAAAAAATGGAGCGCTGATATGCTCAATATCAGGAATGCCAGGCTGGTGTGAAGGCTCTCCCGCATCATGAACTACCTCGGGAGGCGGCTGTGACGCTGTGAAAAAGTCACGGGAGATGAAATCCTCCCAAGTGATGCCCTGCTGTGCCAACTGATGTAACACTATGATCTTGATCAAAGCGTAATGATATATACTTCTATGCTGCTGTGCTGGGCTCTTCTTCTGTACAAAAATCATCATCCTCTCTATGTTGCGATACATGAAGTACGGAATGTTCATCATACGTACCCTCGTGAAGTGCATCAACAAACGGACATGGTACGCAAAGAGACGTGAGAATCTGCCCTCGCAACTGAAATACCGAATGATGAGTTTCATCAGTGGTGAAAACTCATCCTTCAGGAATCTGAAAGGAAAAACTATGCCCAAGTGCCTCATATATCCAGGTTTGATGTATGGCTCATAGTGGAATTTTTCCAACTGTTGACATTTGTTCCATTCCTCTCTTAAATTTGGTATGCCAGTGGCCTGAGCAATAGTCATTGGTGATAGAATGAAATCTAGACCGGCGAGGTTTACACGGCCATCATGTAAATGTAGAACAAACAAACGAGCTAGTTCACGATGAAGCTGGGTTTGTGAAATCATCTCACAGAATCGAAAACATGATTGATACCGAAAACAATCCATTGCAAGCGGACATGCCTGCAATTGAGCCAAAGAAGTAGGCTCCTCCCTGAGATGTTTACCACCTTTGCCACCTTTGTGAGGCCTCCGTGGCACATTACCTTCTGCTGTGGAATCACTGTCAGACTCCTGCTCATAAACTGAATCTGTCTCTGACATGGCTTTGAAAACAAGATATTTGCAATATGGATGCTGATATAGGTGCAGTGAAGGCAAAGTTTTAATGTATGTTCAAAACCCAATAAATGTCACACATGTACCCAAGTATCACAGGAAAACAAAATCATAATGAGGATGGCTCTGTTTTAATGGCATAAAAACTATCACTGTTTTGATCACAAGTAAGTTTGACAAATGAGTACCAAATGCAACTGTATGGTACAACTTTATAATGATGGCCAAAATTTGTCAAAGGGGCAAACAAATATGGGACTGTGTTTTATCAAAATGGAGAATAGGAACAACATGACAATGATCATAGTGAAACAAAAGGCCATGACAGTGGTAATAGAATGATGATGACAGCAGCGGTGATATCATAAACTAAGGGCGTGAGGATGATGTACACAACGTGCTAGGGCATGAGCATATCTACCATTCACAAAAGTTTTCAAACCCTTCACAAGACTGTCCATATATATTCAAAACCCTTAAGGAATAAATCTGCATATAAATGTAGGGTTTATACATTTCTCTTCAACCAAGGCTTGTTTCCCAACATCAATAACACCAAAATCATGCTAAAAATCTACTGAGCAACCTTTAGAAACCTACTTGCAAGTCGATGGAGCCGATTTGATACGAAACTGGGCGCAAGACAAAAAATTTCTGGGCTCTGTCGCTGTATGGGTAGCGCCCCTGCCCAATGGGTAGCGCCCGGCAAGTGGGTAGCGCCCGTGTTAATTAACACTGGCTGTGGAACTTATGTGGGTAGCGCCCGGCAAGTGGGTAGCGCGCACTCTGTATGGGTAGCGCGCACCTCCAAACACTGTCCACGGTTATGAAAACACGGCTTCGGCCTTCAAGAACACAAATTCGACTTCTGCCTTGCGGATTTCTTGCAAATGATTTTGTTTGCCATGTTTTATATATGAAGAAAATATCTCATCAAATCAGATTTGATTTCAAATTTGTTTGATAACCCACTTTCATAATGTTTGGCATTTTGACATTTGGTCATTTAATACAATGCTTTTCTTTTGGCTTTTCTGAGTTTTAGACTGCAAATACTTGTTTGTCTTTTGCAGGGATGCGGCACTTGGCTTTGGAAAAGATCAGAGGCTTGCACTGAAGCTTCTTATGATGAAATAAATACAATTATTACAAACATGAAACTAGACAATTTCTAGTTCCAAAACAGAGTTTTGGACTAGAAATGTCTTCAAATGCTTTTGATAATAAAAATGTGAAATAGAAAACTTGCGAAACCAACCTCATGGCCTGCGGGCTTTTATGACATGTATGCAAAGGACTTGAAAACCCTAGACTCTAGGACTAAAGACTCTTTTTAATGAAAACAATCATTAATGACCATGAATGAAATGACGATGAACTTCAGTGATTTTTGAGGAATTTTTAAATAGCCCTGCAGGTACAAGCATGAGGAAACACATGACAACCAGACCCCCTCGTCAGTCAATGGCATGCTCCTAGCGAAATGCAACCAAGTGGAACAAGCAAGACACCTAAAAATGATATGCAAAAAGCGAAATGATCTCTGACGGAGGGCTGTAAGGACCGACTCTAACATTGGCTCCAATGGGGAGGGTGGCTCCATGGAGATGCCAAGAATGGCAGATCTCTGGGGGAGGCAGACAGTGCCTTCATCCATTGGGCGATGGAATCATTATTTCGACAGAGAACTCAAAACTCTTGATACATTTATTAACTGTAAACTTGACTGAAAAGTGACTGAAACTTGACCAAAACTAACTCGACTCTAAAACTGAAAAGACTGATAAAACTGACTTGACAAACTTCAAACCAACCAACCTCCAACTCCAGAATTATAGCCTTCGCTCCGGGCCCCAGACTGAAGATGAGAGATCAGTACACACTTGCAATAAAACAGAAGTAAAACGATATATACAATGATGATGAAATCAGCAGAAAATACTCAGAAGTGGTATCGCTTCAGCAACCGACCATTGATCGGTCCTCCAGGACAATCATCTCCATTCATTTCCTTGAGAAGAAAGGCGTTTTGACCACGATACGCTGCAATCTTAAAAGGACCCTTCCATAGGTTTTCAAATTTACCGTGCTTTCCCTTATCTTCATTCCGAGCATCCCATTTCAAAACCACCTCATCCAGCTGAAACTTATCTGCTTTTGCCTTCCTGTCATAAATCTTCTTTATGCGCTCCTACAACTTGAAAGTATTTTGAAATACCTCCTCCCGTGTCTGCTGTAAATGAATCATCTGATTAATCCTCCGCTGCATGGGATCTTCCTCACTACCAGCTTCCTGAAGCAATTTGACCACCGGGACAGCAAGCGAAGTAGGAAAAACCGTGTCTATCCCGTACACCAGCTCGAAAGGAGACATGCCAATAGACTTTTTCTGACTTACTCTATCAGCCCACAGTGCATTCACTAATTTCTTGTGCCAGCCCTTTTTGTTGATTTCCAACAATTTTTTAATGATATTCACTAAGGATTTATTTGAATATTCTGCCAAGCCATTCCCTTGCGGATGGTAGGCGGTCGAATGTCCCAAGGTGATATTGTACTTATAGCAAAATTCAACCATTCTCTTAGACTTGAAGGCCGCTGCATTATCTGTGATTATCTTACTAGGACACCCTAAACGTGACAGAATATTGTTTTCAAGAAAAGAGATAATTACCGCATCCGTGGCCTGTCGAGTGGGAATCGCTTCGATCCACTTTGTGAAGTAGTCCGTAGCTGTCAATATCCATCTATGCTGTCCGGAAGATGCTGGGTGGATTTCCCCGATAAAATCCAATCCCCACTGCTGGAATGGTGTACTAACCTCAATTGGTTTGAGAGGCAAAGGCTGTAATTTTTGCTTCCCTTCGAAAATTTGACACTCGTGACAATTCTTAACAGCCTTATATACATCAGAAAACAAAGAAGGCCAATAATACCCTGCCCTTAGAATCTTATTCGCTGTGGTCTTCCAAAACAAATGGCCTCCGCAGTCACCTCTATGAAAGTCCTCCAAAACTCTTTGAGCTTCCTCCTCTACCAAACAATTCAACAACACTCCCCCAGGGTCTTTCCAATACAATGCATAATTCAATATACAAAATTTTGCAGCTCTCAACTTCAATGTTCTACTCTTATTTCTAGGCATCCCGGGAGGTGGAGACAAATTCTGAAGCACGTATAAAATGTCAGCATACCAAGGGGAAGAAACAAAAATATCAGATACCTGAACTGACGTACTTTCCTCATCTTCATCGGACATGGCAGCAATCAAATTTATATCTAGAGCATGCAGATTTGTTTCAGCCATGAGCTTGGCGAGTCCTTTTCCTTTAATCAGCTTGGTCGGTTTAATCTCCACATCGTATTCTAACAACGCAGCGATCCACTTACCCCGTCTTCCCTCTGGATCTGCCTGTACCAAAACATCTTTAACCGCTGCGTTAGGAACGTAAGCTATAATGTGGGAATGCAGTATATACACACGGAAATCTTTCAAGGCCTTTACAAGCGCAAGTGCTTGTTTCTCAATAATGTTGTATTTCAACGCTCCATCCCTTATAATCCGACTGAAAAAAGCAATGGGCTTCTCAACTCCATCCCTTTTCTGCATTAAAACAGCTGCCAAAGTGTGCTCAGAAGCAAACGAAAACAAAATGAAGTCCTGTGTGTAGTCCGGGCTGATTAAAATAGGGGTTGAAGAAAGAGCTAACTTTACCAAATTGAATGATTTCACCGCCTCTTCTGTCCACTTTACCTGACTGTCCTTTTTCAGCATGTTCG
>JAXQQM020069493.1:0-10918 GCA_034641835.2 Pinus albicaulis | reverse complement strand
AACACATACCCAACAAATTTATTTATCTTAAGGTCATTTCCACAATTTTGGCATTTTTGGCGACAATGGGACCCATAAAATTTTTGGAGAAAGAATTAAGAGAAGAGGGAGGTCGAAATTTTTTTCTACTAGAGCGTGGAGCCCACACACATGAGGAAAACACACTTGCTAAGGGAGGAATTCGAGTATCAAGGGAAAGGGGGTCAAAGAGCTTGTTGGAGGGGCCCACGTGGGAAAAGGAACTCAAAAATAATAAATAGGAGAAGCTCAGCCACATTATGGGGTATTTTTCTAATCAAACGTTCTATTGTTGCTTGAGTTTCTTAGCCAGGTCACACTATTGTTCAACATCGAGTTTTCCAAGCGGAGAGCTCACCCTTTCTTCAGGGGACTACGAGTGCCACCCTAAGGAGGTCAAATTGTACCACTTGGGAGGATATTTTGGAGGGATTTAGGGCCACACAAACAGTCGCGCACTCAGATAGTGCATATTCCAGGAGGACGCAGGAGGGGATCACGCTTGCCTCACTTTAGGTATCTTTCGAGTAGTGTTGGCCGGGATAAATTTGGCATAGGAGCTTCAAGGAAATATCAACCTAATTGAGGAGTTTTGGGGCCTGAATTTGTTGATTGAAGGCAACATGAATTTATGTTTTTTGGGCCTATGTTGTAGCTACTTATGGGCACACGTGAGAGATTGAGGGATGTTGATTTTTGGGTAGCATTGAATGTGCTCCAGCTCTGAAAATTTGTGGAGGGGCTAGAACACATGAGATCTCCAAGACCCAAAAATTGTTTAAAGAAATTCCACTCGGAGTGCATTTTATTCAAATAATTAATTATTTTTAATGGAGCCTAAGTTAAAACTTAGGAAATTAAAGTAATTAAAGTGAATTAATGTAAATGTGGGTCAGAGGATTTTAAGTGATGAGGATCAAGTCTATTTTAATTGTATCCATTGATTAAATATTTGATAATAGTCATTGATATCTCAACAAGAAAATTATAAAGGAAGGCTTGAGGGTCAGTTGGTGAACACACATACACAGAGAAGCACTTGAGATAAGTCAAAATTTTGTGGTGTGGTTTGCTGAGAATTTCGAAGTGAGTTCTAGTGCAAAGAGGTGAAATTCAGAAGTGGGAATTTAGTCCAAGGCCAACAATACATTGCAGAGAGGGAGCGCAGCACCAAGGAGAGATAACGCGACACCTCGGAGGGTGACACAGAGCCTGAGAGAGGTGAGGTAGTCACTAAAGGCAGCACTGGGGTTTCTGTGAGGCAGATCAGGCATTAGTTTAGCAGTTTGATTTCTAAGACAGGAAGGCTCATGAGGATGGTGATGCAACTCCTAAAGGGGTTGACGTAGTCTCAACACAGAGCTGAGAGCAGCTGTTGCTTTGCAACAATGGGGACAATGCAATCACCTGTGGGGTTTGATCATTCTGATGTTGGATCAGCCAAAATATCTATCTCTGGATAGAGTTACATCTGCCAGAATATTCTCTGTTGAGTGAGCCATATTTGGCACCCTATTTTTATTCGAAAATTTTCTTAATAATAAAACTCTCATAATTGATTCATTGGTTTTCCCACATTAGGTTTTTTCAGGGACGTTTAGTCCAAAAAAAAGTGTGTCCTTTATGTGATTGTCTTATCTTATTTATTAGTACTTGTTCTATATATTGGTGTATGATGCAGTTCATTTTCGTTAATACTTACTGAAGAATTTTGTAAATAACTTGATTAATTGAAGAACACAAGTAGGAAATGAAAAGTAGTTAACTGCAGTAGGATTTATGCTTGTTAGATTCATAAAATTTCACATAGTATCATAGGGGTTGCAAATCAAGGAGGAATGAAGCACTCATCGAATGGATAGAAGAAAATATGTTGTAGGAATGCAATTGTTCCGAGAGGCAACACAATTCTGGGCCAGAGAAGTAGATTAAGGGTGACATAGTCACCAAGGAAGGCTCACCCAAAGCCTACGTCAGCCTGCTAGGGTGACGTTGTAGCTGAAGAAGGGAACACAATGATGGGGAACCGCAGAGGCTATTGAGTCTCATTTTTTCCCAGTTTTTGTGGGTGGAGGTGCAACACAGATTTTATCTGGAGTTTATTGTGGGACGTTGATTTTTTTGGTGCAACATAGTGTCTAGTGGGGTAGAAGAAAAGTAGAGGGAATCAATTCCTCAGAAGATTTCTTTTCAGTAAGTCTAGATCCAGAGCTGAGTAGTAGCAAAGAGAGATTAGAGAGGGGTGATTTGAAATTTTTTGGCAAAAGGATTTCTGTGAAGGAAATCAAGATTCAAAGGGAGCTTGTTCCTTAGAGGATTTCTAGCACCAAATAAATCCAGATTCGATTTTTGTTGGGGCAACAACGAAAGAGGGAGAAAGGAATTTGTACGACATTTAGTTGAGCAGAGATGGTTACAAATGGACCGAGGGATCATGATAGGTTGGATGGAGCATCCAAATTTGTTATTTAGAAGGCCATGATCCTAATAGTTTTGGATGAACATCACATCAAGGATTATGCCTTGAGGGCAGCTGATGTTTTAGTTGATGTTGATCCTCTTAAGAAGTATGAGGAGGCTCAAGCGAAAAGCTAAGCCCATGATCATGGATGGAGTCAAGGACCATGTGATCCCACATATTTCTAAGAAGAACGCAACAAGGGAAATTTGGGAGGCCTTGATCACATTGTACAAGGGATCTTCCATCCAGCAGAAGATGTTGCTTGAGATTCAACTGAGATTTTTTAAGATGAAGAAGGGAGAATAAATTGATCCCTCCCTTATCAGATTGTAAGGGATCCAAGATCATCTAGCTTTCGTAGGGGCTACACTAGATGTTGGATTTATGGTTAGGACTTCCCTGAATGCAGTCATTGAAAACTAGGAAACCTTTTTCCAAATTATTTTAGGCAGGGATACTTTTCCTATCTGGGAGGAGATGTCGGCATCTCTTCGACGGGAAGAGATGAGACGAAGGACCAAGGCAGAAAGTAGCAGCAAAAGGATCAAATTCAAGGAAGATGACGATGTGACTCTCGCATCAAAGGGAAAACAATGGAAGTAGAGATGGAAGAAAAGAGGACCACTCGAAAGTCATATGCTTCAGATCTGGGAAAATAGGACATTTCACCATGCAATGTCCTCTGAAGAAGAAGGGTAAAGAAGAGAAGCATGACTCGAAGGTTGCTCTAGCACAGGCTGATGAGGAGGGTGACGATGACTGCCCCATGAGTGCTCATACACCTCTAGAGAAGAGGTGGGGCGATATGGAGTTGTAGTTGGAGCTACAGAGAGAACCTAGGCAGGATCCTTGAGGTTCCCAAAATCTTGGATCACATATGGCTACAAGAGCCCTTAACGACAGTAGAATAATAACGAGAGTCATTCGGTGCGAGGGATGATGGAGTGGCAGTGGCAAAGCTAGAGTGCCAAAGTCTGAAGCAACATATTAGAGTGTTGCAGCAGTGCAGGAGGCATAAAGCAGATACAATAACAACACATTAGCATTAGAGGGTCAAAGCATATTAGCAGCAGAGGAAGCTTCAACATTGAGGTGGATCTAGACTGACTAGTATGTCAAGATTTGGGATGTCTTTTAGTTTCTTAACTCTTAGCAACTGAGTTGCAATGTAGCAGTTAGCAGTGGCAGTGTTATGGACTGCATGATGAAAAATATTGATAAGGAACTGCAATACATATGCAGTAGTGGCAGTGGCAGTGTCATGAGCAACATTATAGATTGCAGCAGTGCAGTGGATGAGGGGAAGTAGGCCGAGCATCAACAACGCAGAGGACCGATGTCATGGATTAGGGTGATGCTTTTGGTGAGAAGTATTGCTAGATCACATTCCTCGCTAAGAGGTAGTGTTGATTTTTGGGTAGCATCGGATGTGCTCTAGCTCTGAAAATTTGTGGAGGGGCTAGAAGGAATGAGATATCCAAGTCCCAGAAGTCGTTTGGAGAAATTCTGCACGGAGTGCATTTTATTCAAATAATTATTTATTTTTAATGGAGCCTAAGTTAAAAGTTAGGAAATTAAAATAATTAAAGTGAATTAATGTAAATTTGGGTGAGAATATTCTAAGTGATGAGAATAAGTCTGTTTTAATATTAGTTGTTGATTAAATATTTGATCATGGTCATCGATCTCTCAACAGGAAATGTATAAAGGAAGGATTGAGGGTCAGTTGGAAAACACACACACAACAGCACTTGAGCTAAGTCAAAATTCTGGGGTGCAGTTTGCTGAGAATTTTAGAGTGAGTTTTAGTGCAAAGAGGGGCAGTTTGACAGTGGGACTTCATTCCAAGGCTGAGAATAAGTTGTATAGAGGCAATGAAACAGTAAGGAGATATATCGCAGATCCTGAGGGAAGTGACGCAGAGCCTGAGAGAGGTGACACAGAGCCTGAGAGAGGTGGCACAGTCACTGAAGAGGCAACACTGGGGTTTTATTGAGGCAGATCAAGCATCAGTTCAACAGTAATATTTTTTAGTCGGGAAGGCTCACAAGGAGGGTGACACATATCTTAGAGGGGGTGATGTAGTCTCAGCACAGAGTTGGGAGCAGCTGCTGCTACACGACACTGGGGACATCGCAGTCACCTGTGGGTTTTGATCACTCTGGTCTTGAATTAGCCAAAATATCTGTCTTCAGATAAGAGGTACTTCTGTCAAGATTTTCTTTGTTGGGTGAGCCAGATTTAGCAACCTATTTTTATTGAGAAATATGCTTAGTAATAAAACCCTCATATCTGATGCACTGATTTCCTGCATCGATTTTTTTCGGGGATGTTTAGTCTAAAAATAAGTGTGTCCTTTGTGTGATTGTCTCATCTTATTTTTCAGTACTTGATTTGTTAATTGGTGTAGGCTTCAATGTATTTGCATTAATATTTACTGAATAATTCTTCAAATAACTTGATTAATTGAAGAACACAAGTAGGAAATGAAAATCAGTTAACTTCAGTAGGATTTTTGTTTGTTAGATTTAGAAATTTTCACAAGGGAAGCATTTTGGAGATGGGTCTTGTGAGGAGAAATAAGGAGGACTTTGCGGTAGTGAGTGTTAGGTCCCTATATTACTAGTATAGTCCCTTATTGTTGTTAGTGTAACCCCCTTATTATTATTATTATACCCTTGTAACCCCCATATTTTTATTATTATGCCCTTAAATTATTATTTTTAGGTCCGCTAGGATTACATTGTGGCCCCATAGACTCCTATATATAGAAAGGAGGTTTTGTAATTTGAATCATCCAAGCAATGTTCATTCATGTAATGTATTGGATGTTGACCCCTCGAAGTGGTTTATTTATAAGGTGTTGATATCTCTTTTCTTCTCTTTTTGGAGTTGTTTTCACAACATTTAGTATCAGAGCTTTGAGATTCTAGGGTTTGGCTGCTCCAAACAGGTCATTGTGGAATTTTTTCTATAACTTTTGTTCTACGAAGGTTCAGAATCTGAAATTTCTAGAGTGCGAAGCCAAAATCCTAAGGAACATCATTGCAAAATTTCAAAGCTTGGTTCACAATATTTTTAGAGATATGATCTGTGCAATTTAGGTCATTTTGCAAGCTCCTGAATTTAACCTAAACAGGTCATCGTGGTATTTTCATAATAACTTTTTTTCTATGAATGTTTAGAAGCTAAAATTTTTAGAGTGTGAATTGCAATTCTGAGGAACATCGTCGCAAAATTTCATATATTGGTTTGCAATATTTTCAGAGATATGATTTGTGGAAGTTAGGGATTTTTGAGGCTTCTGAATTTCATCTCAAAGAGGTGATCGTGGGAAAATATACATAGCTCTCTCTCTGAGAATCGGATTGGAATGCTGTAAAAAGTGGCAGCAAGTACACAGACTGTAGCTTTCGGTCTATCAATTTCAGAGACAAAGGAGGAAACAGTGACACGTGGAAAGTCATACAATTTTTCTCTACTAAACCAGTCCAAAATTGGGTCATTGTGGGAGATTGGACATAACCTTGCCTTGAAGAATCCAAATTAGATCAGACCCATGGCATTTGAAAGAAGCTTCAGAGGGCTACCATAGGGCCAAATTTTAGATATTGAGGAACTGCAATTAAAGAGATAATTCAATTTCAATATTGATCTCATCAAAAGCAAGTAAAAGGTGTGTATTTTTTTTCCCGAATTGCATAAGTCTTGTTTGAAGAATCAAGTTGAATTGTTTCCAAGGGCATATTGTAGAATAAATATTAGTATTGGATTCTAAAATGGCATCTAAAAGAATTCAATGCCCATTAAGCCTTTAGAAAGCTCTACTATGGCTCATGAATATGAAGAATGGCAACATGACATATCAAAATTACAAGAGCAAGTGCAACAAATTTTTCTCTCACAAAGAGCAACAAAAAATGACATGGAAGTTTTGAAGAAAGGCGTGGAATCTAAGATAGATAATTTGAAGAATGGCATGGAATATAATATAGATGGCATGGAAGCTGGCATGGAATCTAAGATGGATGACATGGAAGCTAAAATGGAAAACATGAAGAATGATCTAAAAGCAGACATGGAAGGTTTGACAAACTTGATACAAGAAATGTTTCCTAATGGTGAAAAGATAGTAGAGGAAACTCATGATGAGAACAAAATAAATGTTAATCGTGACTTCATAAACTCTAATGTTGGTGGGAAGAACCACCATATTCCAAAAATGGATATGAGGAAGTTTGATGGAAAGGATCCTGTAACATGGATACTACATATGGAGAAATATTTTGATCTCCATAATGTGAAAAACACACAAAAGGTACGCATTGCAACTTTACATTTAGAACAAAATACATTTGTATGGTATCGATGGCTTTGCTCCCGTAAAAAAATTGTCACTTGGTCAATTTTTATGGAGGAAATGATAGTACATTATGAGGATACAAAGAGCAACACCTTCTTTAGCCAATTGATAAATCTCAAACAAAAGGGTTTAGTGGGGGAGCACATTGAGGACTTCCAAAAATTGAATATAAGGGTAACTGATATTCCAGAGGAACAAAAGATTGATCTCTTCATAGGCACTTTAAAGGATAACATCCAACATGAAGTTCGTGTTTTGGAACCTGATTCATTGGAGAAGGCATTCAGGTTGGCAAGAAAAATTGAATGTAAAATTATGGCAACAAGGAAACCTACCACTCACTTCTATAAAGAGGGAAGTGTTGCTACTCCTAGATTTCCACAACCTACAAGGTTGACACCACAACAATTGGAAGAAAAAAGAGCAAAAGGGCTTTGCTACAGTTGTGATAGCAAATAAACTAAAGGTCATAAGTGTGCTGAGAAGAAATTATTTTACATAGATTGTGAAGAGGAAGAAGAAAATGAACAAGAAGAGGATATACACCAGGAACCAACCCTAGAAGAGGAAGAAATGAGTTTGACCATATCGTGTAATGCATTGGCAGGAATTACCACTCCTCAAACTCTCAAGATAGAAGGACATATCAAGAAGAAAAAGGTAATAGTGTTGATTTATTCGGGTAGTACCCATAATTTTATTCATTGTAAGGTAGCCAAGGAATTGAATTGTTTCCTATACCCAGCACCAGAATGTCAAGTGATGGTTGCAAATGGAGGAACTATAAATTGCTTCGGAAAATGCCATAATATCAAGCTAACCATGGGGGAATATGTATTGACTAGTCCAATGCTTTCCATTCCTATGGGAGGTGCTGATGTTGTACTAGGAGTACAATGCTTACAATCTTTGGGGACGGTAGCTTTTAATTTTCAAGAACTTTTCTTGAAATTTTTTTCAGAAGGAAAGGAAGTCGAATTACGGGGTATTGTAGGGAAGCCAGGAAGGATAATAAGCTCTAATGTCATGATAAATCTTCTAAAGAAAGAACAACGAGGCGTAATTGCACAATTATGCTCACTAGAAGTTCCAACATCAAAATCATCTATTTCTGCAGATCTCCAACAAGTCTTGGACAATCATTCCAAGGTGTTTGAAACTCCCAAAGGACTCCCACCTATTCGTGATCATGATCATACTATTCATTTGATTCCAGGAAGTGTTCCTCCAAACATCAGGCCTTATAGATATCCTTACGTCCAAAAGAGCGAAATTGAACGTATGATTGCAGAAATGTTAGAGGCGGGTATGATTCAACCTAGTCAAAGTTCTTTCTCTGCTCCTGTAGTATTGGTACACAAGAAGGATGGATCATGGCGAATGTGTCCGGATTATAGGGAGCTCAATAAGCTCACCATTAAAGATAAATTTCCCATTCCTGTGATTGATTAATTATTGGATGAATTACATGGAGCAATTTATTTTACCAAGTTGGATCTTCGTTTAGGAAATCATCAAATTAGAATGAAGACTGAAGATATTCCAAAAATAGCATTTCGAACTCATGAGGGTCATTATGAATTTTTGGTCATGCCTTTTGGCCTTACCAATGCACCTTCCACATTTCAAGGGTTGATGAATTCCATTTTCAAACCCTTCCTTAGAAAATTTGTGCTAGTATTTTTTGATGATATACTAATCTACAGCAGGTCTTGGAAGGATCATGTTGAACATGTTGACAGGGTGCTCAAACTATTGCAGGAGAAACAATTATATGCCAAAAAGTCCAAATGTTTCTTTGGAGTACAAGAGGTGGAATATCTGGGTCATATTGTATCTCACGAGGGTGTTAAAGTGGACCCTAACAAAATTAAAGCCATTAAGGAGTGGAAAGTTCCCACAACCATAAAGCAGTTGCGAGGATTTCTCGGGTTAACAGGGTATTATCGCAAGTTTGTTAAGAATTATGGGAGAATAGCAGCACCTCTAACAACATTATTGAAGAAAGATGCATTTTCATGGACTCCTGAAGCAACTAAGGCCTTTGAACTTCTTAAAGAGGCAATGTGCCTAGCACCGGTCTTAGCTACGCCAGACTTCACAAAAACCTTTATTGTGGAATGTGATGCCTCAGGAAATGGAATTGGTGCAGTTTTAATGCAGGAAGGAAGACCCATTTCTTTTGAAAGCCGTCCAATCAAAGGAAAGTATTTACAGAAACCTATTTATGAGAAGGAAATGTTAGCAATACTGCATGCACTAAAGAAATGGAGAACTTACCTAATGGGAAAACACTTCAAGGTAAAAACTGATCATGATAGTCTTAAACACTTTTTGGAACAAAGACTATCGTCAGAAGAGCAGCAAAAATGGGTCACAAAGATGTTGGGTTATGACCTTGAAATAATCTACAAAAAAGGAAAGCTTAATGTTGTTGCAGATGCACTCTCAAGAAAGAATGAAGAGGTGGAAGCATTGCTTTGTGCCATTTCTATTATCCAACCAGATTGGATAACCGAAGCAAAAGATGAATGGAAGAAGGACAAAGATGTATGGACACTCATTCAAAAGTTGCAGCAAGATCCTAGTACATCTGATACATTTAGTTGGAAAAATGATTCCTTATGGTACAAAGATCGCTTATATCTTTGTAAGAATTCCCAACTAAAAAAAAAAATTCTTCTAGAATTGCACACTTCTCCTTTGGGAGGACACTCGGGATTTTTAAAAACTTACCACAGGGTGAAGAAAGATTTTTTTTGGGATGGCCTTAAATCTGATATTCAAAAATTTGTGACAGAATGTTTGGTTTGCCAGCAGAATAAAGTTGAGACAATTAAGACCCCGGGACTTCTACAACCTTTATCCATTCCAAGTCAACGTTGGGAGGAGATTTCAATGGATTTTATCACACGTTTACCTAAGTCCGAAGGAAAGAGTGTCATCATGGTGGTAGTTGATAGACTTACCAAGTATGCACACTTTTGTGCATTATCTCATCCATTTAAAGCAAGTATAGTTGCTACTAAATTTATGGACACAATTCAAAAGCTACATGGAAACCCAAGGGTTATTGTGAGCGACAGAGATCCCATTTTTACTGGAAATTTTTGGATGGAGTTATTTTCTTGTTTGGGTACTCAATTAGCTCATAGCTCATCTTATCATCCTCAATCAGATGGTCAAACTGAGATAGTAAATAAATGTTTGGAAGGATATCTTCGTTGTTTTGTATCTGATAAACAAACACAATGGGTCAAGTGGTTACCTCTAGATGAATGGTGGTATAACACTTCCTTCCATACTGCAGCAAAAATGACCCCATTTATGGCACTTTATGGATATCATCCACCATCCATCACATCATCTTTAAGAGAAAATTTGAAGTTTCAAGCAGTGGAAGATCACATCGAGCATCAGCAAGAAGTTCTCCAACTCTTAAAGGATAACCTGAATTTGGCACAAAATCGAATGAAACAACAGGCAGATCAACATCATAGTGAGAGAAGTTTTGATGTAGGAGATTGGGTATTTTTACGGCTACAACCATACAAACAAATGTCCCCCAAGCAAGCTAAGAAGGATAATAAATTATCGCCAAAGTACTATGGTCCTTACAAGGTGTTGCAAAATATTGGTACTATGGCATACAAATTGGAGCTTCCTGCTTCTTCGCGAGTGCATCCAGTTTTCCATGTTTCATGCTTAAAGAAGGTTATAGATGAAAATATTCCAGTTCAAACAATATTTCCAGAACTTTATGAGGAAGGAAAAATCATATTGGAACCTGAAGCGGTCACGGAAACAAGAACTCGACAGCTACGGAATCGATCAATTTCAGAGTATCTCATCAAGTGGAAGAACTTACCCACTGAAGATTCTACATGGGAGGATGAAAATTTTATACAAAAGCACCCAGAGCTACTCAAGCGTTGAGAACAACACTTTTTTGAAGGAGAGGGGCATGTTAGGTCCCTATATTACTAGTATAGTCCCTTATTGTTGTTAGTGTAACCCCCTTATTGTTATTATTGTACCCCTGTAACCCCCATATTGTTATTATTGTGCCCTTAAAT
>JAXQQM020066416.1:0-68139 GCA_034641835.2 Pinus albicaulis | reverse complement strand
TTTGAACAATTGTTCTGTTCATTCTTTCTGCTACACCATTTTGTTGCGGAGTGCCTGCTACAGAGAACTGTCGTTTAATGCCATGTTGTTCACAAAATTCAAAGAATTCATTTGATGAATATTCTCCTCCTCGATCAAATCTAAGACACTTGATTTTTAGATCTAATTCATTTTCTGCCAATGCTTTGAAGCTCTGAAATTTTTCAAGTGCTTGATCTTTGTGTTTAATGAACCCGATCCAACACATTCTAGAGTAGTCATCAATAAATAAGATATAGTATTCTTCCCCACGTAATGACTTTTTCCTCATAGGTCCACAGATATCAGTATGAATGAGTTTAAGAGGCTTACTTGATGATCCTTCTTTGGCATTAAATCGTATTTTGGTCTGCTTACCAAATTGACAAGATTTGCATATGGTACTTTCTGGAAGATTGACCTTGGGAAGATCACGAACAGCTTGAAGTCTGCTTGCTTTGTTGATTTGAAAGAAACTCAGATGCCCCAGCCTTCTATGCCATAGCCAATTTTTTGAAGACTTGCTCAAGTAACATTGATCTATGCCATTTAGTACATACAGGTTGCTTGGATTTCTTTTTCCTTTTATAATGATTTTACAGCCATCAGACCCGCAACCCCCACATTTGGAGCCGAAGAAGGATCGCTCCTTGATCTTTTGTTATTAACACTTAACAGGTTATGCCTTAATCCATCCACATACATGACATCTTTAGCCTTCACCTTCTATTTTAGAAAAACTGACCCTTTTCCTTTAATTACAGCAGGAGTATCATTTCCAAAAGTAACTTTCTTTTCTTTTTCTAGAGCATTATAAGTATGAAGTTTGCTTTTGTCACCTGTCATGTGTCTTGAGCACCCACTATCGATGTACCATTGATTTTATTCACCTTCCGCAAATAGTGCTATCCCACAATTTTCAACAGGTGGTTCTTTCTTTTTCCATATTTTAGAGCTTGAGGGAACATGTTCTTTTGGCTGGATCTTGTTCCTGCATTCAGATTCTTCATGGCCAAAGTTATTACAATAAGTGCATTCAACTTCACTTTGAAGAGGAGAAAAATTGTTATAGGTATCCTTCTTTGGTTCAGTATCCAACCTTTTCTTTCTTGCTTCTCTTGTCATGATGGTTTTATATGCAACACATTGGATAGCTTTATGACCAAAATTGTGACAAGTGAAACATTTCCCATTGAAGTAGAAATTTCTGCGATCATGGAATCTTCTATTTGAATTTACCTGTTGGTTGTAGTGTCTTTGAAAGCTATCCCTGTTAGTGTTCCTTGAATTGAGATGGTCCTGCTTTCCCTGTAGAGATCCTTTATTCCCTTGCTGAGTGGCTGAATGATGTAAACCATCTGTAACTGCTTTTAGATAGTTTGGTGCTGAAGTTTGAGAAGATTCTCCGGTATAACCAAGACCTGTCTTTATAAGAGGAGAACGTTGTACCTTGATGATCTCATCTAAGGTTTCGGATCCTTTAGCAAATCTAAGATTCAAGGTTTTTTCTTTCTCAACTTCTTTTCTTTGACTTACCACTTCACATTCTAGTTTTTCAATATGTTTCTTTGCTTCTTCAAGCTGCTTTTCAATGGTCTCTCTGATTATCTTTTGTTCTTCTAAGCGTAGTTTGAGTTGATTATTTTCTTCAAGAAAATCCTTTTCTTCTAGAGCATCCATAAAAGTATCCATTTCTTCTTTTTGTTCAAATGCCATGAGAAGTCTAAGATCTTCTTCACATTCTTCCTCACTATTAGATGACTCATCACTATCTTCATTAGCATAGTAACTTTTCTTAGAGCTGGATTGGTTCTTATTCCTTCTTACTACTTCTTTTCTTTTATAAGGACATTTTGCAGCATAATGACCAACTTTACCACACTCAAAACATTTGAAGGGAAGCTTACCTTTGAATCTTCCAGTACCTAGTTAGAGCTTTCTCACGAAATTTGCTTCTTCTTCATCGGATACATAGCTGGATTCTTTGACAACCTCCTTTTCCTTTCCTTTTGTAGATGCCTTAAAAGAAGCTTCTCTTATTTGAGAAGGACGTCCTTGTCTCATTTCAAAAGCAGTCAGAGTACCATGTAATTGAACAATAGTAAGAGTTTGCAGATCTTGCCTTTCTTCAATAGCTGAAACTTTAGAGTCAAATTTTGAAGTCAATGATCTTAAGACCTTTTCCAACAGAGTAGTATCAGTTATGGTTTCACCCAAATTTCTCATACGATTTACAATATCATCCAGACGAAGAAAGAAACTAGCAACACTCTCATCACTATGCATCTTCAAATTTTCATATTCAATTCTAAGAGTTTGGAGTTTTGCACTTTTTACCTTTGTGTCTCCTTCATAGCTTAGAATGATTTTGTCCCATATATCTTTTGTTGAATGTAGCTGCATTACTTTAGCAAATTCTGATTCAGACATGCTTCCCAATAAGACATTCACTGCTTTGGCATTGATTTCATACTTCTTTCTTTCAGCTGCATCAGTAGGAATACTTGCCGAGTATTGATAACCTTCTTCCACGATTGCCCATACATCTGCACCAAGACTTTGCAGATATGCTTTTGTTCGTACCTTCCAGAATATCAGATTGCTTCCATTGAATAGGGGTGGCTTTATAGACATCACTCCTTCTTGACTTCCCATTGCGACGGATCTCCTTCAAGCGATCAAGCTTCTGCAGAAGAACCTGCTCTGATACCAATTGTTGGGAAAAATACTGAGAGGGGGGGGTGAATCAGTATTTACTGCATATTCAAAACTTTTACTTTTTCATTCCTTAAAACCCATACGCTACTTTCCTTCAGTAAACTAGCGTATATACGCGGATCCCCTTTATGAAACTAGCGTATACACAGAGATTTAGATCTGTCATTAAATCTTCACCTATATTATTCCATCATTCATTCATCAGATGTTCAATAAACAGTAAACATGTGCAGTAAGAACAGAATAAACCATCACACAAAGCATCACACATGAACACCGGGATTTTTAGGTGGAAACCCAAATCGGGAGAAAACCACCGCTGCAGTTGCTCAGCCTTCAATATTTTATTATAGAGAAAACATCTTACAACATATGTGCTAGCGCAGACTTGACCAGCACGCAGGCACCCACCTGTGCTCGTTTACCAGCCTCTCCTGGAAGGGAGCTCCAACCCCCTGACTCGTTTACCAGCCTCTCCTGGAAGGGAGCTACGACCCCCCGATCTCGTTTACTAGCCTCACCTGGAAGGGAGCTACGACCCCCTGACTGAAGGCTACAACCTTCAGCACCACCTTGGACCACGTTTCATCAATTTTCACACTGGATCCAACAACTTCAATAGAACACCACTTGCAGGCCACATTTCATCATATTTCCAAACTGAACCCTTTTCATACTTTTAAGCACAAACATACATCACCAACAGATACTCATCAACACAGATCAGATAGCAGAAACACAGCAGAACAGATCAGATATTTCATACCCTTTTCTTTAGCAAACCCTAGTTTGCATACGCGCTTTTACTTCATTGATGTCGCGTATATACGTGCTTCCGTCCACACAAACCAGCGTATACCTCAGTGTATATTTTGTGCGCATCCCGCGCTTTCTCTTTCTTGACCGTCACCATGGCCCAACCAGCAGGTGATAATGTATAGATCTTGATCATTACGAGCCTGCATACTTCATCAGATCAGATATTCAGTTCAGATCTACCCTTTTGCTTCAGACAGATGTTCGCCTAGATGTTTGCCTCATCACAGATCTAAGCTTTCCATAATCAGATCTAGCAACTACAAGTGCAATTCAGATCTAGATCCCCTTCTTCATCATTGGTGCATCATACATTCAGATTTATCATTCAAGTGTAACCGTTTCCATTCAGATATACTTCAGAGAGAAGTATTCATTCAAGCTCAGACATCTTGCACTCACTCATATCCTATGCACAATGAATTTGTTCTCCTTTTATATGATTATCCTTTTTCGATACCATGAGCCCCTTTTTCAATACCATGGACCAAAACAATACCATAAGCCCAAAACTACCTGGACGGGGTCAATTAGGCGGATCATTACCCAATACAATGGGTCAATACCATAGTGGTTACCCTTGGTTTTGCACTTTTTGAGCGCTTTAGCCCATACGCGACTTGGCACGTTCTTTTCCGCGTGCATACGCGACTTACCCTAGGCCAATCCGCATATACAAAGAGACATACTCTTTTCATCATATTTTGAGCACATTCTGAATTCCTTCTGTACACACAAGTCCATCACGTCAAGAATAACTTCATCAGTTGGATTGAAAGTGGCAGTTTCTGCAGCCATTGCTGTAGCAGCCTGTTTTCGTCTTTTTGCAACTTTTTCCAAAAGGCAGTTTTGGCGCAATTGTTGCAAGAGATTGGAGCAGAAATAAAAAATTCTGAGCTTCTGGGTTTTCTCATAATATGATAAATTGAGTAAGATGCGGACAGAATTTGGAAAAAAACAATTTTCAAGGGAATTTCAGAAGGGTTTTTCAGGCAGATTTTCATTTTTCAGCATTATGGACAGAATAGGACAGATTTGAGTATTTTTGCACAGCAGCACCTTTTCTTCATCAAAATGAAATTGTGAAAGCATGTGGCAGTGGAGAAGGTAAAAATACACAGTTTCCCTTTGGAATCACTCAATTTGGCCTTAAAATGAGTCCGTGGCGTACTTTTTTGTTGCAACATTGGGCAGAATGAAGGGTGAAACAGGGCAGAAATTGATTTTATCATAGCTTTCAAACCGTGCATCCGTTGGTCCTGAAATTTTTATGGTAAATGCATTGAGGTAGGGTGAATAAACACAGAAAATTTCAGAAAATTTCAGTGTGTATTTTTCAAGAAATTGGCCACTTTCACCTACATCCATTTCTCATTTTCCGGGAGATCCGTGTAACCAATGGCAAAGATTTTTCGTCGGAAGATGCATAATAATATTGGTGACAACCTCAGAAAATTTCAGGGAAGTCTGATGTACCATTTGAGAGAAATTCCAAAATTCATTTCATTCTACAATTCCACTCCATCTCACTCCATTTTCACTCCATCTCATGCCATTTTTATTTCATTTCACAAGTCCATTCCACTTTCACTCCATCTCACGCCATTTTCATTTCATTTCACAAGTCCACTCCACTTTCACTCCATTACATTTCACATCCATTTTCCATATTCATACATCATTTCTTTTTACAGATTGCATGTTGCAGCCACATCTTATTCAGCAATTCTGACTCAATTGTATAGCCTACAAAGAGATGATGATTACAGGAAATTGAAGGATTCTGTTTTGAAGACCAACAAGCTAAAAGAGGACCAAAGGAACAACATCAAGCACAGCAATTAACAAGGTCAAAATTCTGAGGTAAATTGTGAAAATTATTTTAATAGCAAAAAGTTAAAACATGAAATAGATATAATGTGTATAATCATATGTTTCCTAAAACAACCTATCATTCGAATTGATTAACATATCTTGGCCATATCCCTTATCCAACATTCCAACCTACTATTCCACACCTCCTTAAGATTGTATCATTCACTTATTTCACCCTCCATCAGATCCATAGCCACTTCATTTTCCCTTATAGCTTAATTACCTCCATCCATTCACTTCCATTACACTTTGTAGCCAATCCATCTCTAAGTGCAAAAAGGTAATTCTAAGGGTGAAGCATCATTCTTCAACTAATCCATCTTCAGACACAGAGATACAGTTTCAAAATAAAGCATTATACTCTGTAGTCAATCTATCTTCAAGCATAGAAAAGTAATTCTGAAAGGAAGATAATCTGCACAAAGGAGGAATGTGGCTAATTGTCAGGACACAATCAGTTGAAGTCAAGTATTTGGAAGGATATCCACAAGGCAAGGAGCTACTACAATAAGAAGGGAGGCTAAATTTTATAGAGAAATTTGATGGCTTCCATAAGGAGATTACAAAATATTTTGTCAAATCTTTTGATGGAGCAAAAGAAGAGAAAATGACATGGATATTGAAAATAAACTTGACACTCCACTACAAAAGGAAGATGAAGAACTAATCTCTGAAAAGTTAACAGAGATTAGAAAATAGATTAAGGCCAAAAGAAGTAGAAAGATAAGGTTGAATGTTCTAACAGAGGTTTCAGAGCATATGGAATAAATTTTGATGAAATTGCATGAGGACATGCAATAGTCTTGCAGTGGGGGTATGTTGAGCCTTAGAATTGCCTTCTCTTTTACAAACCTTCACTTCATTTCATCATTATTTTATTACTTCATAAGCCTAAAATCAATGAAGACTGATTAGGATTGCTTAAAGGTTACATGAAATTGATTAACATATTGTATTTTCATGATTTTTGCTATTTTAACAATTTTCTGCAAAATAGCTACAGAATACAGGCATTCCGTAGCTGACCGTGCATTCCGTAGCTGATCCTGCATTCCGCAGATGTTTTACAGTTTGAGTGGGTTACAGGTGTCGTCTCAAGAAAAACCGCATATGGGCATATTCCATGTCATGTCTACATGGTTCTTTGCTCACCATGAAGGAAGAAACGAATTATGTGTATGGTTTTGATACGTGGGAACATATTTAAGAAAGTAGACTTCTAGTAGGACTGTCTCAGTCCAGATGTCCATTTCCTTTTCACGCAGCCACTTTAAGAGTCCTAGTATGATTTGGATAAGGAAAGACAATAATCCTTGAATTGTTGCAAGTTCTGTTATGAACATTTGTTATATAAACACTTGGGAAACTGAGAGCTAGGCTAGAGATTTTTGTTCTATATTTTGCTGAGTTTCTGTGCTACATTTCTGAAAACGCAGATTTCTCTATTCAAGTTATTTCTCTTTTAATGAAGCAGACAGTGTTGTTTTGAAAGCATTGATTTGATTTGGAGTTAGATTTTGTCAGGTGGTAGAGGGCCCCTGCCTCTTGCACAGATTTATTTGCGTAATTTAGATAAGTATTCTAGCTGCTTTTACGTTTTTGAAGTTGAGTTCGTAGTTGCTTTCATTAGCTACTGTAGTTATACTCATTCTAAAAATTCTTCCAAAAGAAGAAGCTCTTCCAAAATATTATAATGATGAATGGGAATTGGCTACAGTATTGTAGGATTTAATTGTAATCTCTTTTATTCACCATCACAGTTATACTTATGCTAAGTACTCTTCCACAAGAAGAAACTCTTCCAAGAAATCTTTATACTGTCTTAAGCATGATTGTGATCTTGAATGTTTTAGTTGTGTGTTTTCACTAAGTACCATAGCTGTTCTTGCTCTTAAACGCTTGTCCAATATATCATAATGATGAGTGGGAGATAGCCATGATATCTTAGTTTTTAATCGCTTTCAGTCTTTATGTTTGCATAGCATAGTTAGGATGCTCCGGAGTTTAATTGCACTTAACTCATGTTCAGTTGTTTTGCTTTAAGTTTGATAATGACTTGTAGTTTAACACTGTTTTAGGCTAGTGACATTTTAGGTTCAGTTGTAGTTCAACTCATTGCATTTGCACTCCATATTCAGTTGTCATTCACTGCATATTAGATTACTTCAGTTGTTAAACTTAACAAAACAACCTTCATTATTCACAAACCTCTTCTTGTTCTAAAATCTATAATTGCTTCATAACTACATGAACAGAATACAATATCATTTTAAGGCCTGAAGTACCTCTGCAATTTCCTTATCACTTCATAAACAGAGCCCTCCCTCAAAAGACTACTTTGAAAAGAAATCAATAACTCTTGAGTAACGTTTTGTGACATTCAATTAAATTGCAGAATAGAGTTAGGAGCTAGTCCTAGAATAGAAGATCTTATGATGGTATAAATTTTTTATTCCAAATTTGCTTCAACAAATCTCTAATCAAGGATGAAATGTTGCATCATTATAAGTTAGTTGTTTAAACTGTTTAGTTAGGAGGATTTGCATATTTAGTTGATCATTTCTCAAGTTGAGTTTGTGTTTTGAATCATTTGTTTAAAAGTCATTATCAAGCTTTATTTCTGCTTAGTCATAGTTTAGATTTGATTCTGCTTCAATGTTTGCAATTGCATTTGACATTTGTCATCAACCAATTAGGCTTCACTCTGTTTTTAATCACCAGCTCCTTTCCATTAGCTTTCTAGTCATCTTTCTTGTGAACATAAAACCACCAAAAGACCAAAAACATCAAAAATCATCACAAAAGACAAAAACATCAGAAAAACACTAAACACAACGAAGTAGGAAGAGGTTACTTAGGCACATATGGTGCACTTCACTTCAGCAGTTTACTGACCCTGGTTGACAATTAAATGAACTCAATTTAGGAGACTAGGTTGAGACCAAACAGAAATTATGGAGTGGAACAAATTCATATTTATGTATAAATATGTAGCTTGTGAGAATGTGAAAAAAACAAGTGAGGAAGTGAGGAATACAAAGAGAGTAAGAGAAATGGTTTGAAGGGTCGAGAGCCAAGAGGCCGCGCATTGTAATATTTGGAAAAAGAGTTTTTTTTTTTATGTTTTTATATCAATATTTTATTTATGTGGCTCCCTTTCCTTCATATGTGTTTTTGAGTTGAAAATATTTGCGGTTTTAACGAAGAATTTTAATTTTGAAGGTATCACATGAGTTTTTATATGCTAGGATCTATTTAACCCAGTATCCTGGCATCATTTGGTATCAGAGCCAAAATATCACATTCATCCGTGCAGCCACAGACAAGAGATAAATGAGTGAATTTAATCTCTGTAATTATATATTTCTGTTGTATATGAGTGTATGATTGCAGGGAGACGATTTTCATTGTGGAGGGTGATGCATAGTTTTAAAAACCCTGTAGTGGAGTACGACCAATGGTATGTATGCAGGCAAATATACCCAGGCAAAACGTTGAAACACTGAAAGCGTTGGATGGTGCAGTGGTTTGGTTGAGTGGTTTTTATTTTCTGTGAGAAGACATTTACCCCAGAGCTCTTGGGATTGTGGTGCCAGACTTGTGTTCAGTTGTATTAACAAAAATATATAACGATGCAAAGCTAATAAGAGGGTATGTAGTCCACGCATTTATGTTTCAAGTTTTAGCATATTCAGTTCGAAATTCCTCTATTGTAGAGTGGCATGTCAGCTAGCGTTGAGGTTAGTATCGTCAAGAAAATACGATGGTGGTGTTTGTGTTTTAAACTGTGTTGACAGTGCTGGTATATTGACATAGTCATTGCATGAAGAATTGTTGGTGCGATGAGAGTGAGTGATGGAGGTCGTGGCATATGGTAATGACTTGGGGTATGATGTAAGTAGTGTGCATTTGGAATGGCATTTGCAGCGGAAGCAATCTCGGATTGCTTGAACTATAAAAAAAGGACGGAATTAGAAATAGCAAATGAAGGATAGAGTAAGGAAGGACGGATTAAAGACGCAGCACGTCTGTTAATGAAGCTGCAAGTAGTTGAACATAGCCACAAAAGAAGAAGGATCGAAAAATTTAACGTCATGTTAATACCTGCAAGGATGTGTTAGTCTGATGCATTGGTGTCTACAGAGAGATTGGCAATGTCCAGTGGATTGATCGTGATGCAGAGCAGCCTTGTGATGAACCACGTCTAGATCCACAACGAAATGGTTCAGTCACGTTGAATTTAATTCATATGCATTCATTTCATTTGTTTGGAAATAACTATGTTTTTTTTACTGCATAAACATTCGCGATGGGAGAAAATTGAGTCGATTGATGCATGTGATAGCTGTGTTGAATTATATGAATCATGGTGCAAGAATAAGTTTGCGTTGAGAACTGCGTAGAGTTTGGTGTAAGCTCCACTTGAAATACTAACTTATAAAACTAAAACCATCTTTGTTTGCATGATGGCCATGGATCATTGGATGGTGTGACGTTGTGGATTCAACCAATCTAATGGTATGTTGTTTGCTCAATGGCATCATCAACGCTATTGACTTCCTTGGTTTATTCATGAAGTACGTTGGCTTGTTTTTCTTAAGTGGATTCCAAATGCCAACTTTTGATTATCCATTATTAAATAAAATGGTCCTTAAAAGAACCCATTTGTTATTGAAAAGGGGAGTTTACATAATGCTACAACATTTCAATGTTATGGGTTAATCGAGTGGAATACAGAATTGCACACTAAGTGGCGAAGAACGAATCAAATTGCATCATTTGAAGAGTAAACCTGGGTCTTAGTTAAGTTGAAAGTTTTGCTACACTAATTTGTAAGTGGAAATTGTGTTTTCTACATCAAGTTTTGGAAGCCAGTCATATCAAGGCACTTAAAAGTGGCATGTGTGGGGCTTGTGAAAGAGGTGTGGCTCCAGCGAAACATTCAAGGTATGGATCTAGTATTTCCACAGTACCATATTCCAGCATCAGAAAAGGTCACTAGGATTGATCGAGGTAAATTTTTTGGAAAAATTAATGTACTTTTTTTTTTGGAGAATTTAATCTTGAAAGGATATTCAGTTACATTAAGATTTCATGTTTTCAAATCAAGAAATTGAAATTGAAGAGATTGAGATGAGGGAACTTCGCTTAAACTAAGAGGGGAGATTGTGCATACTTTGAAAGTTTCTAACATTATTTGTTGGGAAAATATTTATGTTAGAAAATTGCTGGGAAGAAATTTATTTGTTGGGAAGAGATTGTTGGAGAATCGACCTTGCACATTCAAATTAAATTTGTGGAGGCTTGAATGTATTCCTAAAATAATACGCGAGAGAAGGTTTGGATCATTCCAACCACAAGAAGGTTCAAGGTAAGTGCTCATTGAATGAATCCATATTCACTGAGTAGAAGTATTTTAAAATCTAAATGATTAAATTTCCTTGCCATACTCAAGAAGATGATCTTTTGTAAATGTTGTGAAAGAGTGGAAATGTTGCAAATACAGAGGTATAAATTAATGAAAAAATGTGCTAATTCTAGGTGATATAAAGAGAAACATGCATTTTTATGTGCGAGGGTTTATCGTGCATAATGTGGATTCTTTGCAGTTTTGGTTAAATCATTTTGGACCAAAGCTTGTAGTTGGAAAAGGGAGAATTATTTTGATTTGTGCTTTAAGAATGTAAACACAATTTCTTGATGTTGTAAAATCTTTGTGGCGGTATCTAAGGAGGTGATATTCAGGATGGACATAATGTACGAGATGTACATCATTCATCAAAGAGGTTGAAATATGAATAGCTTGTTCTCTATACACAAATGAAGGGATATGAATTGATGTTGTATGGTGCATAAAAGTGTAGGGAAAATGTTTGCATTAAGATGACGAACTTATGGGTGTGCAAGTATTAATAGTGACAAAGATGGCACAGAAGAATGGAAACCAGAGAATTGAGATTGCAAAGAGAAGGTTTGTTAATAACCTTGAAGGGAGCATAAGGTATGATAATTCAGAAAGGTAGTTTTGACTGTTGAAAAGTGAATGGTTTATTTAGTTTCACCATAAATAAATCTTGGAAAACATGGATTGCATTTCGACTAAAGACTTCAATGTCATGTGAAATGATGATGGCAAACTGATCATTTTTCATAAGTATGAAAGAGAGTGAATATTTTACATCCTAAAAATGTATTAGGAGTGTATGTTTGTCGGAGGATTGCATAACTTGAATTAAGTCAAAATATCCACTATCATAATTATTGGGTCGAGTCTTGAAGTCAAAACAGATGTTAGAGTCAAATGAAAATTTGGATAGTTTGAGTTAAGATTGAGTATTCTCATCCAAGATGAAGAATTGGTGTAAGTCTGAAGTCAGAGAGTCGTAAGCTAAATTCAAGGGTCTGAATGTAATTGGGTGCATGATCAGCGAAGCCTGACACCCAAATAATTGGTCATTGTAACACATGAGTTACTAAAGTGTTTCTTGTAGCAAAGTGAAGCAAGAGGGTTGCTAGAGATTTATTCCAAGACAGAGAACTGAAAGAGGTAAAGCGCCGGAAGAAATCTTGCATTTTTGAATGGCAAGTGTGAGGACTTGCTGAAAATAGGATTGAATGAAATCCACACGTGAATAGATGAAGTTCGCAAGAATGGGGAAGATGACTGTTGATAGTCATTTCAGAATACCTGATGAAGACCACAGTAGAAGGAAGAAGAATTAAAATGCCAAGGTAAGTGGCATATGTGAGTAGTTGACGGATGAAGATTATGAGCAGAAAAAGCCTGAGATAATAGTTCACCTTGAATTGTTGATGGAGTTATTGCAGAGAAATATGAAGTACTAGACACATGGTTGGACCATGCGAAAGAAGGTAAAGTGGCAGAGACTACACGCAAAGAGGGAACAATAGGTAAACATACAGTTGGCAGAGGAGCTGAGGAAGCTCGAGCAGATGATGAGGTGTGAAGAAATCATAGAAGCTGAGTTAAAAATGGATGTTTCCATTTGTGGCCCAGAACAGGGTGAAATTCTAGGTGAAGGGATTAATGAGAAAGATCTCATGAACTATTGGGATATTTCGAAAGAATCTGAAGATGTGTTGGTGAAAGAAGAAGATGAGGCTATGAGGCCTTGCATTTTTAAATCTCACAGTTTATGTATGTTTGCAGGATGTGCGAAATATGGTGGAAAGTCTAATGAAACTGTCACAGAGATGAAGGAAACTCTTGAGGTGAAGTCTGATGGAGAATGCCTTTCAGAGGAGGAAGGTACTAATTTGTTGCAATAGGAAGAAATCATCAATGGATTCTTGTTTGGGGTAAGACAACTAGTTGAAGATGTTATGGATTAGGAGCATAGTGGAAATACCAAAGAGATATTCCAAGGAGGTAAGCAAATGTATTTGTTTAGTGAATTTGCTGATGAAATTTTACAATGTGATGGAACAGAAACCAAGACAACTTAGGAATATTGCTAGAAGAAGGATGAAGTTGGGAATGACGGTTGTGATAAAGTGCTACAAATATTTTATATGGAAATATAGTTCTTGGAACAATGGCTTAAGGAAACTTAGGGAGAAGTGAAGATTGCAGAACCTGATCCAGAAGGAATTACAGTTACTATGTGTGATAGGGATAAAATGTTTATAGATTTGAATGAATGTTATAACTTTTCAGATAATTATGTAATTGTTGGTACAGAAAATTACATTAATAGATATGATGTCGAAATCAGAGAAATTGAGTAGAAATTATTTGGCATTGGGATGGAAGATTAGAAACAACAAGAAAGTTATGTCCATAGAGACATAAAGGAGACAGAAATATTGATCCAGCATGATAAAGATGGAAGTAGCCAGCGGTTCAAAATAGAATCTACTGAAATCCAGAAAGTCGATGATGGGAGATTGTTGCTTGAAGCATAAAAAGAGATCGAAGGGTCTTATCTTTTTAAAACTAATAGTTTGTTGATGAATGCAGGTACAACACCGGACGAGAAATCTGTTGCTATAAAAGCAACCAAATACTGTAGTTGTAATCAAGAAGGAATTCTTGATTATTTTCCATTGCAGAAATTTGAGTGTTCAGCTAAATTGGAAATGAAAGAGTTCTACAAAGAGGAATTACTCCGAGGAATTGGAAAAAGGAAGTGTTGGAGAAGCTGATGGAATCCGGTTGGCAGAGTGAATGATGAGTTACCAATTCGAGTTGATACTTTGAAGGATTAGCGGCAGAACAGAGTTTGGAATCCTGGAGGGAGCAAGTCATCAGGACTTGTGGCTATTGCATTATTACAGAAAAGCAATGGACCTCATAGAAAGGAGTCTATGGAAACTTCTCTACATGGGGAGTCTGATGCAGGAGCATAAAAGCTAAATTTTCATTATTCAATTATGTAATTAGGGGGATGATGATTTTTAATTATTTTATTAATTAATTTGCTCATTTTTAATAAATTAAGAGAGAAAATATAAATGTGAGGATTATTGTAAATATTCCTTAAATAATTAAGGATATGAGTGGAGTTGAATTAGGTAGATAATCTAGGGATGAGGAATTCCATAAGCGGGACTTAGTTGAGTCCAAAAAAAGATAAATCTAAATTAGATTTTAAGTTGAGATTTATGTGGAGGAAATTATGGAGTGGAACAAATTCATATCTATGTATAAATATTTATCTTGTGAGAGTGTGAAAAAAAAAAGTGAGGAAGTGAGGAAGTGAGGAATATAGAGAGATTAAGAGAAATGGTTTGAAGGGTCGAGAGCCAAGAGGCCGCCCATTGTAATATTTGGCCAATGAGTTTTTTTATGTTTTTATATTAGTATTTTATTTATGTGTCTCTCTTTCCTTAATATGTATTTTTGAGCTGAACATATTTGTGGTTTTAACGAAGAATTTTAATTTTGAAGGTAGAACATGAATTTTTATATGCTAGGATCTATTTAACCCAATATCCTGGCATCAATAGAAAAGTTCTTATTTAGTCGATCATCATTTCTACCAAATATTATATCATCCACATTAGCTTGTAGGTGCTTTAGTTGCTTCATCCAAAACATATATGCCATTTGGAGCTTGACTTGCTGTAACCACAATTTTACCATACCTGCCTTTCCTGATTTCACATTTTGTGGAGTTGAATAGTATTGTGTGTCCTTGATCACACATTTGTCCAACACTGAGCAGATTGTGATTCATGTTTTCAACCAATAGAACATTCTTGGCTAGAGCATATTTTCTTCCAAGAGTAACAGTACCCGATCCTATAACATTTGAAGATCCATAATTTCCAAAGGACGCGGTTCCATCCTTATTCTCTTTCAGAGATACAAATTTATTTCTATCTCTAGTCATATGCATTGAGCAACCACTATCAACATATGACACATATTTTTTGTTTTGAGCCTTGAGAGCGAGAGCACGATTATTAGTCTTCTTCTTCTTCCATGTTCATTCGTTCTGTGGCTTTGAAGATTCTTCTGGAGGATTTTCAAGTCTACAGTATTTGGCTGTGTCCAAAGTTTCAACATTTGTAACATTCAATATTATTTCTTAAATGTTCAAATCTATTGATGTTTCGTTGAGCCCTGGGAGGTTCATATTTGACAGATCTCCTGGAATTATATTGGCTCCTAGGGTACGTGCGACATTCTACAGCTTTATGACCAAATTTACCACATAAATAACAATAACCATGAAAAATATGTTGGTACCTAGATGGAAATATTCATCAGGGAATTTTCCTCCAAGGTTGTTCTTGCGAATATTTTCCAATGAAGTCTACATGCCCATCAGATCTCATAGGTTCATTTTATTTTGTTGTAGAAGGCCCTGCTTCTTATTATTTATAATCAAGGCAAGTTCTGTCATTGTAAGATCGTTGATTGTTGATGAGTTCTTCCAATGCCCTTGAGTTGTTGGCATAGTTTTGGACAATTTTTCCCTTCTTCACTTCCTTATGCTGCGAGACTACTTCGACTTCTAATGCTTTCCTTTCTCGGTTGCTTTCTTCCAACTCTTTTGAAGTGACTCCAATAAAATTTGTTCTTCAAATTCAATTTTGAGACCTTGAACTTGTTCTTCAAGAGTATTGGAACAGATCTTCTCAGCCTTGAGCTCTTTTATAATCTTGATTGCCTCCTTAGAAAATTCTTTTATGTTCAACCCTTCATCTTCATTGTTTGATACCTCTTGTTTATTGTGCTTAGCCATAAACAATAGTCTCTCATTTGATTCTTCTTCATTGTCACTGTATTCATCGGATGATGAGATATCTTCTTTTTCTTCACACTTTTAGGTGCAGGTCTTTTCCTTTGAAGGTTGTTTGTCCTTATTGGTTTTCTTAGATGCATCGAATGCAGTTTCTAGATGTGAAGTGCCCTTTTCTTCACCAAGTCTCATTCCATATGCTATGAGAACTCCATGTAATTCCTCTTTGCTGAGTTTTTCCATATTTGTACTGTATTCTAAGACCGATACCTTTGGGTTGAATCTCCCTAGTAACGTTCTAATAATATTTCATATAATAGTCTTCTCGTCAACTAGCTCTCCCAATCCTTCCAGAGTGTTGGTTATTTCATCAAAAATTTTGAAGTATGCAGCAATGTTTCCGTCTCTTTCATTCTGAGTTGCTCAAATTTTTCTCTATAGGTTTGAAGCTTTGCTTCTTTGACATTTGAGTCACCTTCATATATATTCTCAAGCTCGTCCCATACATTTTTGGTGGTTTTACAACCCAACACCTTAAAATTAGCAGATTCAATAAGTCCATTGATAATAATATTCTTTGCTTTTGCATCATTTACCAAATTCTTCTTACCTTGTTCATCCGTGGTTGGTGTAAAGCCATTTTGAACAGTGTCCCATACTTTGCAACATTTCACCAAGAGATAGACCTCCATTCTTCCTTTATACAGTGCATAATTATTTTCATTGAACATAGGTACACCATTCTTGGTATGCTCCATGACCTCCTTCTAGCTGTTAAACTTCTATTGAAGGAACCAAGCTCTGATACCAATTGTTTGAAATACTGAGGGGGGGGGGGGGGGTGGGTGAATCAGTATTCCTTTCAATTAGTATTATTATTAATCTTTCAGAGCATTATTTAATCTTCAATTATTATCAGTGTCTGTATAATGATAGCAGTAAAAAAAGGAACACAAATACGCACATTTTTTAAGGTGGAAACCCTCTCTGGGAAAAAAACCACCTAAATACTTTTCTAATAATTCTTTAATATTCAACTCCAATTGAAAATAAAACTCAAACTTCCTAGAATCTAGAAAATCATTCTTCTCGAGCTCCCACTGGATGGACGCTCCAACGCTTGAGATTCTTCAGTAGTCAACTGAACGGATGCCCCAATACCAAATGAGCTATAACTCACCCTAGCACTAGCCTACCACTCTGAATTTTTCATAGGCTTGAACCTGTTGGTGACTTCATGCACCAGCCTAGCACCACCCTACTACCCTATAGAAGAATAAAACAAGAATGGACTCTCGTACCAGGGAAAATGGTCCACTTTACAATGACATAGAATGTTGTAGAAGAAGAAGACACACTAGAACATAACCCCAACTATGACACAACCACCTAATGGTGATCCTATACCTCTTGACACTGCCTCTTCAACTCTTGGCAAATAGACACTTATATAATTTTTACAATGACTTAGTATAATGATACCTTTACAATGACTATATGCAGTGTTGCCCACTTGAATACTTCATGTGGTGAACTTCCTGTTGTTTTTCTACACCTTAATTGCTGCTCTTTTCATGCTACCCTTTGCTGCACCTTGCTTTGCTTTTCTACCCTAGAAAGTTTGGTCCTTTGCAGCCCTTGAAAACACATGATCTAGATTTTTCATTCCTTCTAGGAGCTCGATATTGAATATGGTGTATCTTTGTTATTTCAGATCCCCAATATGTGATTTTCAGTCCTGTATTATTCCTCTATGTCTTATTTCCAATTCCATGTGTCTAACCCAATTTGGATTCTTCAAGAGAGAGTTATGCCCAATCTCTCACAATACCCTAATTATGGACTGGTTCAGTAGAGCTAACTTGTATGTTGTGCCACGTGTCGTTGTTTCTTCACTCAAATCTAAAATTGATACAGTGAACAAAAAAGTCCATGCACTATCCACCACTTTTTACAAAACTTCAATCCTATGCTCAGAGAGAGCGTTATGATGATTTTCCCAAGGTCACTTCTTTGAGATGAAGTTCAAGAGCCTACAAAGACACTTACTTCCACAGATCATATCTCTGAAAATATTACACACCTTGATTTGAAACGTTTACAAGAGCTTCCTCACGATTTTGTTTTCATCCCATAAAAATTTCAGCTTTTGAACCTTCGTAGAAAAAAATTTATAGTGCAAATTCCACGATGACATGTTTCAAGCAGTGAAATACCTGCATGAGGAGGATATGAGGATCACAATTTATATAAATGATTAGGTTGAGAGGGAATTCAACAAGTGAACATGGGAGGGATTTTAGGAGCTTAAAAATTATTAATTAATGAATTTTCAATGACCCATGTTGTAGAAATTATATAACTAATGTGTTATACATACAAGATTCTCCTGATCACACACTATTTGACTTCATGCACAATACATAATCTCTTCTACTATTGATCATCATATGCGGAAATTAAATCAATTGCATGCACACATTTAAACCATAAAAATTCACACATATGAACACAGTGTTTTAACGTGAAAGCCTGAAGCTAAAAACCCCAACTATATATATATATAATATATGTCATAGAGATCATGTAACAATCCTCATACAAAGCTTCTCAAAAGCTCTCAGTACAATACAATCACTAGACACTAATCAGGTCCTGATCTAGCAAATCCATGCACCGATCTCTGCCACCTGCTAGCCTGCCTCTACTGTTCAATCCCTGCTAAAGAATGGCTCTGAATGAACTTGAATTGGTCCTGACTTGCTCATGCAATCCTCATTGGCATCTCCATCAATGTGTGGTGCAAAATCATGCAACACTATATTCACAAGTGATAGTCAACCTGCTCTTTCACCTACCTCTCCACTGGTCTCCACTGAAACTGTCCATGCACTGTAGTTAACTGATGTATTATTTAGTTGATTAATGAGTTAATATTTAGTGAATTAATTAATAATTAATTCACACCACTCTCACTAGTGTATCAATCATTTAGACTAGATACAACTAGCTCAACTGTGTCTAACTGAGTTAAACTGAACACAACTCCACCAACTACCTCAATAACTCCACCAAACTCTGTCACATGAGTTCTAATTGAAGTCTCCATGCAATAGCTCCACTTAACCCTCAAGAATAGAGTAATTCTTTCTATCAGCTCCTATGCCACATCTGTGTACTTAACTGAAGTGCTCCAAGAGAATAAGATAATGTTTAGAGTCCAAATATTATTAAGAGCTAATAATATTCGACATATCTATTTTTAGACTGGAAATATAAAAATAGATACCGCCCAATATGTCCAAAAATAGAAGTCCATCTATTTTTCCAACTTGACCAACCATCCACAAATATCATCCTGCAATTCATAGAATATGATCAACATGTGTAAAAATAGACATAGTCTAAAAATAAACTTGTGCCAAAAATAACCTGCGGGCCCACTTGGTGAAGGCGACTCTTTTCACTAAGCTCATCATCTTGTTGCAATCTCAACAAGATAGGGATTATCTGCCACCCCGATCCTGCCTCTATGGTATTCGAATTTGCTCCTGGTGAGCACCTTCATCAAGATATCAACATCCTGATCCTCCATAGGAATGTAAGAAAGTAACATGATCTTCCACTGCACACAATCTCTGATATGATGATACCGGATGCCAATGTATTTAGATCTATCATGAAATACTGGATTAACCGATAGTTTTATGCAACTCTGATTATCACAATATATCACAGTAGGATCTAAGTGTGAACTGAACAACCCGACTAGGATATTCCTCATCCATATAGCCTCGCATGCATCCAAACTCGCCGCCATGTACTCGGCCTCCGCTGAATTGAGTGCCACAGATCTCTATTTCCTGCTGTACCAAGAAACTGTTGTATACCTGATACTGAAAATCCCTCTAGATGTGCTCTTTCTTTCCGTTGGGCTCCCTGCCCAATCTGCATCCGTGAAGCCATGCAACCTCACCTCATTCAATTGTCTATACCATAATTCATATCCAGATGTGCCTCTGAGATATCTCAATACATGCTTCCCCGCCTTCCAAAAGAGCTTGGTAGGCTTAACCATAGCTTGTGAAAGCTAGTTAACAACACAACATATGTCTGGTCGTGTATTGACTAGATACATGAATGAACCAACCAACTGTTGATAAAAAGTGGCATCCACTACCTCTACCGATGTAGCATCCTCTTTCCTCCAACCACCAAGAAGAGGAGTGTCGATAGGCTTGCAGCCTTGCATGTTGAACTTCTCCACTATCTCCCGGGCATACTTGCCTTGAGACACAAATAGTCCATCATTGTGCTGCCAAATTTCCAATCCCAGGAAATAATGAAGGAGGCCCAAGTCCTTCATTTCAAACTCTTTTGCAAGATCAGCCTTGCATAAGAGTATCAACTGTTCATCACCAGTAAAAATCAAATCATCTACATAAAGTAAAATGATTAGCAACTTACCCTCCACCACAATCTAGTATAGGTTCAGATCCGCCTCACTCTTGGTGAATCCAAGACCGGTGAAATAAATGTCTATCCGTGTGTACCAAGCACGAGGTGCTTGTTTCAACCCATACATCGCTCTTTTGAGACTGCACACATGTGACTCGCTGTTGAAGATCTCGAAACCTTCGAGCTGCTCTATGTACACCTTCTCCTCGATGACTCCATTGAGGAACGCAGTCTTCACATCCATCTGATGAATGTGCCATCCCATCTGCGCTGAGAGAGCTAGGATGCTCCGTATGGAAGAATACCTTGCGACAGGTGCAAAGGTTTCCTCATAGTCGATCCCCTCAATCTGTGAGAAGCCCTAGGCAAAAAATCTTGCCTTGTACTTCATTAGGGGAATTTTGAGGTCTAAAATGGGCCTCCTAAGGAAATTATAAAATAATAGTGGAAAAAATAAAATAAGATTTGATGACATCATCAAATTTTAGAGGGAAAAATGGAAAAACTACTTTTTCAACTCATATTTTCAACTTATCTCCCAAATTTTTTACTCAAATTTTGAGCGGGAGTACTAGTTGGATGCGAAATTTAATTCCCCATCCAAGGAGTACCCATGTTGCATACTTTCGATGGGTCCTACTACACGAAAAATGAGAAATACATAAAAAAACGTGATTACAATCATGTTTTTTATGTATTTCTCATTTTTCGTGTAGTAGAGTTCATTGAAAGTATGCAACATGGGTACTCCTTGGATGAGGAATTAAATTTCACATCCAACGAGTACTCCCGCTCGAAATTTGAGTAAAAATTTTGGGAGATAAGTTGAAAATACGAGTTGAAAAGTAGTTTTATTATTTTATTATTTTTTAATATTTTTACCCTTTTATTTAAAAAATGGTGAATCATCCCCCATGGTTGACATCATCATCTTGAATCCTATTGGTTGTTATAAAGTTTATTTTTGTTATACATTTTTCTTATGAGGCCCATTTTAGACCTCAAAATTCCCCTAATGCTAGATGCTCCCGTTAGCAGCTTGCTTCAATTTGTAGATCCATCTCGAACCTACCACTAATTTCCCTTCCGGCCTTGGGACAATCTCCCATGCACTGTTTCTGAAAATTGATTCATACTCTTCCACCATGGCATCTACCCATGTAGGTTCCTCCATAGATTCCTCAAAAGAAGATGGTTTTGTCATGATATACTTACTCATTTGATGTAGGTGCTCCTAAAATCTTCTCTGCATCAAGATTTAGTCGCTCAGCTTCTGTAGTGCGCTTCTGCCCTCTGATGGTTGGCGCTGCATGAGTGGCTTCTTCCACTCCATGAACCTCCTCTTGTGGATGATCCACATCCTGAGGCTCATCCTTAGGAACTAATAGCTCCTCATCTGCATGCAAGTGTGGCTCCCTCTCAAGCGAACACTTCATGGCTTTCTCCTCATGAAATTTGATATCCTGTCGCACAACAGTCTTCCAACTGTCTGGAAAATACACTCGATATTTTTGGGGTGTTTCTGTGTACCCCACAAATATCCCAATCTCTACGGTCAGCTCCACATTCTTCCTGGCATCCTTCGCCACATGAATGTAAATAGGTGAGCCAAAAATCTTCAAATGAGAAATATTAGGCTTCTTACCAGAAAACACCTCTTCGAGTGTACTCATGCCAAGTACTTTGTGAGGACAATGGTTTTGCACATAAACCACAATGTTACAAGCTTCGACCTACAAGTGTATGGGAAGGCCCTGATCATGCAACATCGCCCGTGCAGCACCCACGATCGTTCTATTCTTTTGCTCCGCAACCCCATTCTGCTATGGGTTATGAGGCGCTATAAGCTCTTTTTGAATTCCTTCTGCACTGCAAAAGTCTTTGAATTCGCCAGATATGAATTCACCACCATTATCGCTCTTAAGAGCCTTCACCTGCTTCCCCGACTCTTTCTCCACCAGTGTGTTAAACTCACAGAACTTTGAGAATGTCTCGCTCTTCTTCTGCATGAAGAAGATCTACCACTTACGAGAAAATTCATCAACAAATATCACATAATACCTGTGCTTTGCTGTCGAAGCTACTGAGAAAGGTCCACACACGTATGTGTGAATTCTCTCAAGGATCGTCGTGGCGCGACTATCCTTCTCATGAAAGGTGGCATTCACAAATTTTCCCAAAGGACATCCCTTGCACTAATCTGACTGCGCAAGTGTACCCTTGGAAAGCCCAGTAGAAATCTGCTGCAAAATTTTCAAAGCGCCATGGTGAAGATGGCCCAATCTCCTGTGCCACAGCCTTCATCCCACCACTCACCGTCTCTGCTGCCTTCATCATTCTCTCACAGCCTATCTACCAGTAATGATGTATGGTCTAACTTAACTCTATCCTTCGGCTCTCACCAGTTTTCCTTTACTGTGAAACCCTTCAAAGAAAGACACATCATATCCTCTATGTCTTCCAACATCGCCACAGAGACTGGGATTCTTCTTCAACCTGGAATATGCATGATATCCTTCTTCAAGATGAAAATGTTTCTCTGTAATTCCCTCTTTAAAGAAAATGGTCCCACATCACGCATCTGTATTCACCATCATCACCAATCTCAATGTGCACTCCAAGATCCTTCTCATCCGTATCGCAAACAAATATTTATCTCCGCCATATGGAAGTGAATGGTGACTCACAGTTAAGAACCATGACTAACTGCATCACGCGAGACCAAGCATGCGATCAGTGAAAAATCCAGCTCAAACTGTGAGGCTAAGGCCTCTCCAGCTGCAGATCCAGCAACCTGCTTATTTTTCTTCTTCTGTGGACAATTAGTGGCGTAATGTCTATGTTGGTGACAGTGAAAGCACTTCACCTTGGACAAGTCCTGCTTCTTGCCTTTCACACCGGATTGAGAAGGATTTTTCTTTCCCTTCCCCTTCCTTGCTTTGGCAGCCAAAGCACAATTTTATTTATCTTCATTCTTTGATTAAGATCCATCCCTGGTACTCCGCCTTATCTCCTCCTGCACAAGATCCGACCAAAGTCGCTCCCATCCTGGCAGTTTCTCCCGACCATTGACAGAGTCCTCATAGGAATGCCAACTCTTCGGAAGCCCAAGGAGAGCCAAGCTCACCAAGTCCTCTTCATCTACAGTAACCCCCACAATTCCCAAACCATCCTCGCACCGGACAAATCCTTGTGAGGTACTTGGGTGGCACTGTCGCTTCTTCACCATTTTTATTTTCAGTTGGTCCTTGAGCGCCATTTTCCTCTGCCGCTCACAACTGGGTCTAGCTGCTCACATCAAGAATGGAGAAGCTTTACCATGAATGCTGGACACTATGTGATCCTTCACACCTTCCAACAGAATCCTTCGACACTTTTCTGTCTTCTTTTGCCATGCGTTAAGTGCGGCAACATCGCTAGAAGCAGGTTTTGGAATTTCTGCATCTATTAACTCCTTCAACCCATTATCCTCCAGCACCACCTCCATCCTATCCTTCCATGCAATATAATTCGAGTTTCCCTCAAGGGCATACTCCAATCGCAATCTTTTGAAAGAAATCTCAACTTCGACACCAAGAAAACACTACTGCAAATTCGAATTCCACCAGCACAAAACTCAACCGCTTCAATGCTTTGCAATGGCTCCAATGATAAATATTGCTCTGATACCATGTATAAATTATATAACTAATGCATTATACATACAAGATTCTCCTGATCACACACTATTTGACTTCATGCACAATACAGAATCTCTTCTACTATTGATCATCATATGCGGAAATTAAATCAATTGCATGCACACATTGAAACCATAAAAAGTCACACATATGAACACAGTGTTTTAATGGGAAAGCCTGAAGCTAAAAACCCCAAATATATGTATATAATATATGTCATAGAGATCATGTAAAAATCCTCATACAAATCTTCTCACAAGCTCTCAGTACAATACAATAGCTACACACTAATCAGGTCCTGATCTAGCAAATCCATGCACTGATCTTTGCCACCTGCTAGCCTGCCTCTACTGCGCAATCCTTGTTGAAGAATGGCTTTGAATGAACTCAAATTGGTCCCACCTTGCTCACGCAATACTCATTTTCATCTCCATCAATGTGTGTTGCAAACTCATGCAACACTATAGTCACAAGTGATAGTCAACCTGCTCTTTCACCTACCTCTCCACTGGTCTCCACTGAAACTGTCCATGCACTATAGTTAATTGATGTATTCTTCAATTTATTAATGAGTTAATATTTAGTGAATTAATTAATAACTAATTCACACCACTCTCACTAGTGTATCAATCATTTAGACTAGATACAACTAGCTCAACTGTGTCTAACTGAGTTAAACTGAACATAACTCCACCAACTACCTCAATAACTCCATCAAACTCTATCACATGAGTTATAACTGAAGTCTCCGCTCAATAGCTACATTTAACCCTTAGGAATAGCATAATTCCTTCTGTCAGCTCCTGTGCCACATCTCTGCACTTAACTGAAGTGCTCCAAGAGAATAAGATAATGTTTAGAGTCCAAATATTATTAAGAGCTAATAATATTTGACATATCTATTTTTAGACTGGCAATCTAAAAATAGATTCTGCCCAATATGTCTAAAAATATATGTCCATATATTTTTCCAACTTGACCAACCATCCACAAATAGCACCCTGCAACTCATAGAATATGATCGACATCTCTAAAAATAGACATAGTCTAAAAATAGACTTGCGCCAAAAATAGCATGCGGGCCCACTTAGTGAAGGCGACTCTTTTCACTAAGCTCGTCATCTTGTTGCAATATCAACACATGCCACAACCCCATGAGGTTTTAGCCCACTAACCAGGGTTACAAACTTCAAACATGAATATCTCTCAAACCGTGAAGAATTACATCGCGTGTCATATATCAACGGAAACATCGTGACAAGTAGAAACCATAAAAAATATTATTGACCCATAATATAGTAATTTGGTAGGTAAAAAATTCCCACGCAAGATCTGGGTAGCCCTTGGTGCTGCTTGGGTTGACATCAATGACAACCACTGATCAACAGAAAGGAAGGTTGTCTGGAGGCTGAGAATTGTCTATGTGTTGGTCAGTTTTGCATACGACAATGTGAGATAATTAGCTGAGTACTGGAGGACTCTTAAGAGAATATTTTTGTATGTAATTGTTTCAAGATCCATGCTTAATATACAATAGAATATAGTGGGGTTTTTAGCTACAATATTTCCCTAGGAAATTATCTGTGTTGTGTATGCTTGATGTTTCTTCATGTTCATGTGATTAGCGATTGTGTTTCTAATTCCGCAAAATATTTGTAGAAGAGATTTAGTATCTAAATTTATTACATTGTTAGATCGAATGAATCCAAGATATACATGCTTTTTTTATAATTTATACATGGTATTAGAGCACAGGAAATTGCAGAAGTGAAGCAGGAGTTGAGTTTGTGACTAGATAGAATTTGAATTTGCAGAAAGACTTTATTGGTGCTATATCTGATTCAAGATCGAAATGGCTTTCAATGACTTGTGGTTAGAGTATGCACTTAAGGGCAGCTCGAACTACATTTCTTGGAAGGAAAGGATGGAGGCAGTACTCGAAGACAATGGGTTGAAGGAATTCATTGAAAAAGATGTTCCTAAACCCGATGTTGCAAATGCTGCAAATCTTGATGCATGGCGAAAGAAAGTGGCAAAGGTGAGGAGGATCTTGCTTGAGGGAATACGAGACCACATTGTCTCAATCCTCCATGGGAAAGCCACACCATATGCAATGTGGAAGGCTTTGACGAATCTATTCCAAATTAGCAGCAACCATAGGAAATTGGTGCTCAAAGATAAACTGAGGAAGATCAAGATGGAAAAGGGCAACACCATTCCAAAATATCTAACAAATTTTGTCCAATGTTAGGATGAACTGGGGAGCATTGGAATAATAGTTACTGATGATGATTTTGTGAGCTTGGATCTCCTAATACTTCCCAAGAGTTGGCACAGTTATCAAGACTCTATCAATGGAAGGGAAAAATTTCTAGATTGGGAGCGACTGTGGTCAAATTTGGTGCAGGAGGAGTTTAGACGGAACACCAAAGATGGATATTCATCTAAGAATAAGGATGAAGAGGATTATTCTTTGGATTCCAAGGTGAGGAAGAGGAAGGGGAAGAAATTACATTCTAAATCTGAGTCCAAGAATGGCAAGAAGTAGGGCATGTCCAAGACGAAGTTTGTTCACTATCACGAGCATGGGCATTTTTCTACTAACTTTCCAAAAAAGAAGAACAAGAAGGTCGGAGGATCTGTAGCTAGTGAGGCCCTTGCCTAGAAATTTGAGCCTTAATTCTCATCTATCGCATGCATGGTGTCCATTTCATTGGGATTTGTGTGGTATTTGGATAGTAGCGCTTCCTTTCACATGATGAGAGATAAGGAAATTTTCAGTGACTAGGAGGAGAAAGATCTCCAGATGCATATTGAAATGGGTGACGACGGATGGTACAGTGCTACCGGGATTGGTACCATTACCTTTCACAGGGATTTAGGTAAACCATTTCAATTAAAATATGTAATGCATGTACTAGATCTGAAGAAAAATTTGGTCGCAATTGCAATGTTGGAGGATAAAGGCTATGATGTTGTTTTTAGTGATGGAAAAGCTTTCCCACGGCATAAAAAAATGGGTCAAGCCAAGAGGATAGGGATTCGAGTTAATAATCTCTACAAGCTATAGGTAGATGGTTGCGCAGTAATGATGGGCAACGCATATAAAATTTTGAGCCGGGATGAGGGCGAATTATGGCATAGGTGATTGGGCAATATTCACCATGGAGCCTTGAAATTCATGTAGCATATTTCTACTGGTCTTCCCAGGGGTAAACTTGTGCAGTCAGATGAATGCAAGGGATGTACTATGGGAAAATATGTAAAGGCCACCTTTCATGAGAAGGAAAATTGAGCTTCGGGGATCCTTGATAGAGTTCACAAAGATGTGTGTGGTCCTTTCTCGGTTGCTTCAATAGAAAAACATAATTACTATGTAATATTTTTTATTAATAATCGCGTAAGTGTTGGATCTTCTTCATGAAGAAGAAAGATCAAGCATTCTCTAAGTTCTGTGAGTTATGTGAGTTTAAAGCACTGGTGGAGAAAGATTTGAGGAAGAAAGTGAAGGCTCTTAGGAGCAATAATGGTGGAGAATACATCTCTAACGAATTTAATAACTTCTGCAGCAAAGAAATAACTCAAAGAGAACTCATAATGCCTCATAACCCATAGCAGAATGGGGTTGTGGAGAGGAAGGCTCTCCTAAAAAATTTACTAGATACATGGCTCTTATGAGAAAATTTATTGTGACTGAACCATCTTCCTTTCAGGAAGAAGTGCAGCATCCTTTCAAGAAAAGTGCATGGGAGATAGTCCCAAGATCGGTCAACAAATCAGTGGTTGGATCGAGATGGATCTACAAGGTAAAGAAAGCTGTTGATGGGAGTGTGGAGAAATACAAGGCCGGATTTATGGCCCAGGGATTCTCTTAGATCGAGAGGATAGATTATGATGATAATTTTGCACCTGTTGCAAGGTACTCTGCCATAAAATCCATCCATGTACTCTCAATGAAGATGGGCTAGCGCATTCATCAGATGGATGTGAAAATTGTGTTTCTCAATGGGATCATTAAGGAAGAGGTGTACATAGAGAATTATAAAGGTTTAAAAATATTCAACAGTGAGTCACATGTGTGTAGGCTCAAAAGAGAATTGTATGGGTTGAAGCAAGCACCTCGTTCTTGGTACACTCGGAAAGACAGTTATTTCATCGGACTGAACTTCACCAAAAGTGAAGCAGATGCAAACCTGTAATAGATTGTAGTTGAGAGTAAGTTATTGATCATTTTTCCTTATGTTGATGATCTAATTTTGACTGGTGATGAGAATTTTATACACTCATGAAAGGAGGATCTTGCAAGGGATTTCAAAATGAAGGATATGGGCCTCCTTCATTATTTCCTTGGATTGGAAATATTGCAACGAGATGGTGAAATTTTTGTGTCTCAATGAAAGTATACAAAGGAGATGCTTGGGAAGTTTAACATGGAGAGATGCAAACCCATGGATACTCCTCTTCCATGAAATTGGAGGAAAGAGGATGTTACTTCTGGAGAGGTAGTGGATGCTACTGTCTATCGACAGTTAGTGGGTTCACTAATGTATTTGGTGAACACAAGACCGTACATTTGCTACGCAGTTAACCAGATGAGTCAAGCTATGGTTAAGCCTACCAAGATCTTTTGGAAGGTGGGGAAGCATGTCCTAAGATACCTGAGGGGCACATCAAAGTATGGTATATGGTACATACGGACGGATGGAGTGAAGTTGCATGGCTTCACTGATGCAGATTTGGTTGGGAGTCCATTAGACAGAAAGAGCACATCAGGGGCGATCTTTAGAATCTGATCGACATCAGTTTCCTGGTACATTAGAAAGCAAAAATACCTAGCACTCAGTTCAGTAGAAGTGAAATACATGGCAACAAGTCAAGCTCCATTTGAGGCTATCTGGATGAGAAAGATCTTGGTTGGCTTGTTTGGTTCTCATATGGATCCGACACTGATTCATTGTGATAATAAAAGTTGCATTAAACTCTCTATTAATCTTTTGTTTCATGATAGGTCCAAGAATATAGATATCCAATACCATCATCTCAGAGATTGTGTGCAAAGAAGGATCATTTTGCTTCAGTACATTCCCATGGAAGATCGTGATGCAGATATTATGACGAAGGCGCACACCAGGAGAAAATTCAAATACTGTAGAGACAGGATCGAGATGAAGGATAATCACTTTCTTATTGAGAGGGAGTGTTGATATTCAACAAGAATATTCAGCACCCATGCCTAATGCATTAAGAACCTAGTTCCATTCAACACTTGGTTGCATTAAGCACCCAGACTAGGGTGGGGCCCAAAGTGTTATTTTTGGGTGCATGTCTATTTTTATTATCCCTTAATTAAGATGGACATTAAACTATAATATATTCTCAATGTGGACTTGAATGAGTTAACTAAAAGTGATAAATTCAGTTAGCTAGTGGATTTCGAGTTAGAGGTTGTTGGTGACGCATGCAGAGTAATTCTAGTTGTAACAAAGTTCGAAGTGCAGTGGTGCATGAGTTGGTGCAAGTTGTACACAATTTAACTCAGTTAAGTGAGTTAAACTCAGTTGTGCTAGTTGTAACTAAAGATACATTAGTGAAAGATATAGTAAATTAAATATTAATTAATTTACAATCATTGATCTCACATGCAACTAAGGATTTACTATTATAAGCTACATGTATGTCAGATCCAGTGGAGACCCAATTTAGTTCTAGGTGAAAGGGAAGTTGACTATCAATTGTAGGATTATTGGCTTGCACACATGCAGGAAAACACCCATTGGAGTGCCCATGAAATAATTCCTATCTTCTAGGGATCTTTACCATCAGGGATTGCACAAGCAAGGCAGGTTGTCTCGAGGTTGAGAATTGGCTATGTGTTGGTCAGTTTTGCATATGATAGTGTGAGACAATTAGCTGAGTATTGGAGGGCTCTTGTGAGAAGAGTTTTGTATGTAATTTTTTCATGATCCATGCTTAATATAAAATATAAGAGAGTGGGGTTTTTAGTTGTAATATTTCCTCGGGAAATTATATGTGTTGTGTATGATTGATCTTTCTTCTTGTTCATGAGATTAGCGATTGTGTTTTTAATTCCACAAAATATTTGTAGAAGCGATTCAGTATTTAAATTTAGTACATTGTTAGATTGGGTGAATCCAAGATATACATGATTTTTGTATAATTTATTCAAAACAGAGTTGTGAACAACTGATCGAAAACCCTAAGTGTTGTAGACCTTAAATGAAAATAGAGGTAGATAGAGGGAAATTTTTTTGAGTCGAGTTTAGTAACCTAAAGGAGTTGAGTTCATTGATAGAGGTAGATTGAGGAGTTGCATAATGGTAGGCAAGAGGACCTATGAGATGTGTTCAGGACATGTGCATTAATTATTTTGAGATTCAACAAGAAATTTTGGCACCCATGATCCTAGTGAAAATTAAGCACCTACACTAGGGTGGGGCCCACAGGCTATTTTTAGGTTCATGTCTATTTTTATTATCCCTTAATTTAGATGGACACTAAACTATAATATATTCTCAATGTGGACTTGAAATAGTTAACTGAAGTGGAGAAATCAATTAGCTAAGTGAATTTCGAGTTAGAGGTTGGTTTGAGTAATTCTAGTTGTAACTGAGTGATTCTAGTTGTAACAAAGTTGGAAGTGCAGTGTTGCATGAGTTTGTGCAAGTTGTAAATAGTTTAACTCAGTTAGGTGAGTTAAAATCAGTTGTGATAGGTGTAACTGAAGATACACTAGTGAGATATCTATTGAATTAAATATTAATTAATTCAGAATCGGTGATCTCACATGTAACTAAGGATTTACTAATATTAGTTGCATGCATGATAGATCCAGTGGAGACCCAATTGAGTTCTAGGTGAAAGGGAAGTTGAATATCAGTTGTGACATTATTTTCTTGCACACACACATTGGATGTGGCCATGATACTTGCGCAGTCAAGGCAGGTAGGATTGCATCAATTCAGGGATTGTATTCAAGAGGGATTGCACAGTGAAGGAAGGATGTCTGGAGGTTGTAAATTGGCTAAGGGATTTTCCAATTTTTGTATGACAGTGTGAGACAATTAGCTGATGTACTGAGGGCTCTTGTGAGAATATTTTTGTATGTAATTGTTTCATGATCCATGATATGATATACAATAGAAGATAGTGGGGTTTTTAACTGTAAGCTTTCCCTGGGAAATTATCTGTGTTGTGTGTGATTGATCTTTCTTCATGCTTATGTGAATGGTGATTATGCTTTTAATTCCACAAATATTTGTAGAAGTGATTCAGTATTTAACTTTAGCATATTGTTATATTAGGTGAATCCAAGATATACATGCATATTGTATAATTTCTACATGGTATCAGAGCACAGGAAATTGCTGAAGTGAAGCAGGAGCTGAGTTTGTGACTGGATAGAATTTGAATTTGCAGAAAGAATTTTTTGGTGCTATATCTGATTCAAGATTGAAATGGCTTTCAATGGCTTGAGGTTAGAGTATGCACTCAAGGGAAGGTCGAACTACATTTCTTGGAAGGACAGGATGGAGGCAGTACTCGAAGACAATGGCTTGAAGGAATTCATTGAAAAATATGTTCCTAAGCCAGATGCAACCAATCTTGATGCATGGAAAAATAAAGTGGTGAAGGCGAGGAGGATCCTGTTGGAGGGATTACGAGACCACATTGTCTCAAGCCTCCATGGGAAAGCCACACAACATGCTATGTGGAAGGCTTTTATGGATCTATTCCAAAGTAGCAGTGACCATAGGAAATTGGTGCTCAAAGATAAACTCAGGAAGATCAAGATGGAAAAGGGCGACACCATTCCAAAGTATCTCACGAATATTTTCCAATGTCGGGATGAATTGGGGAGTGTGGAATAATAATCATTGATGATGATTTGGTGAGTTTTTCTCTCCTAGGATTTCCTAAGAGTTGGAACAGTTATGAAGACTCTGTCAACGAATGGGAAAAGTTTCCAGATTAGGAACGACTACAGTCGGATCTAGTGCAGGAGGAGTTCAGGCGAAACACCATAGATGTATCTTCATCAAAGCATGATGGTGAAGAGGATTTTGCTTTGGATGCCAAGGAGAATAAGGGGAAGGGGAAGAAATTCCATTTTAAATTCGAGTCTAAAGGCAAGAAGCAAGACATGTCCAAGGTGAAGTGTTTTCACTGTCACGAACATGGGCATTTTGCTACTAACTTTCCACAAAATAAGAAGAAAAATAAGGTTGTTGGATCTGCAGCTGGTGAGGTTCTTGCCTCACAATTTGAGATTTACTTCTCCTATATTGCATGCATGGTGTCAAGTGCATTGGGATCGATATGGTATTTGGATAGTGGCGCTTCCTTTAACATGACGAGAGATAAGGAAATTTTCAATGACTTGGAGGAGAAAGATCTCCATATGCATATTGAGATGGGCGATGAAGGAAGGTACAATGCTACCAAGATTGTTACCATTACCTTTCAGAGGGATTCAAGTAAACCATTTCAATTAAAATATGTAATGCATGTTCTAGGTCTAAAGAAAATTTGGTCTCAGTCGCAATGTTGGAGGAAAGAGGCTATGACATTGTTTTTAGTGATGGAAAATATTTCCTATGACATAAAACAATGGGTCAAGCCAAGAGGATAGGGATTCCAATTAAGAATATCTACAAGATGGAGGTAGAATGTTGTGCTACCATGGTGGGAAATGCGGAGAAAGTGGTGAGTCGGGATGAGGTCGAATTATGGCACAGACGATTGGGCCATCTTCATCATGGACCCTTGAAAGTCATGCAGCAAATATCTACTAGATTTCCAATGGGAACAATTGCTCAATTAGATCAGTGCAAGGGTTGCACCATGGGGAAGTATGTAAAGACCACCTTTCATGAGAAGGAGAACCCTACTTCGGGTATCCTTGAGAGAGTTCACACAGACATGTGTGGACCATTCTCGATTGCTTCAACAACAAAACATAAGTACTACATGATATTTGTTGATGAATTTTCTCATAAATGATGGATCTTATTCATGAAAAAAAAGATAAAATATTCTCTAAGTTCTGTGAGTTTAAGGCATTGGTGGAGAAAAAATCAGGGAAGTAAGTGAAGGCTCTTTGGAGTGATAATGGTGGAGAATACATCTCTAACGAATTCAAGAACTTTTGCAGCAAAGAAGGAATTTGAAGAGAACATATAACACCTCACAACCCACAACAAAATGCAGTCATGGAGAGGAAGAACAGAACTATCATGGGTGTAGCACGAACGATGTTGCATGAGCAGGGCTTACCAATGCATTTGTGGGCATAAGCATGCAACACTGTGGTTTATGTGCAAAACCATTGTCCTCATAGATTATTTTCCATGAGTACATCTGAAGAAGCTTTCACTGGTAACAAACTGGATGTTTCACACTTTAATATTTTTGGCTCATATTTTTATGTGCATGTGACCAAGGACGTCAGGAAGAATTTGGAACTGACTACTGAAGTTGGGATATTTGTGGGGTACACAAAAACACCCCATAATTTTCGTATGTATTTTCCAAACATAAGAATGATTGTTGTGTGACGAAATATAAAATTTGATGAGGGGAAAGCCATGCAGCTGTCCCTTGAGAGGGAGATGGACTTGCATGCAGAGGAGGAACTGTTCATTCCCAAAGATGAGTCTCAAGATGTGGATTAGCCACATGAGGAGGTCCATGGAGTGGAGGAAGCCACTCATGTAGATTTATCAATCAGAAACGGTAGAAAGCACATTGCGGAAGCTGATAGGATGAGACTTGATGTTGCCCAAAATGTAGGAGACCCTACTTCACAGCATAGAGAAAGACATACTCCTGATTGATTTACTAGATACATGGCTCTTATGAGAAAATATATTGTGACTGAACCATATTCGTTTTAGGAATAAATGCATCATCCTACTTGGGTTGATGCAATAGTGGAGGAGTATGACTCCATTGTCAAGAATAGTGCATGGGAGATAGTCCCAAGACTAGTCGACAAACCAGTGGTTGGATCGAGATGGATCTACAAGGTAAAGCAAGTTGTTGATGGGAGTGTGGAGAAATACAAGGCCATATTTGTGGCCAGGGGATTCTCTTAGATTTAGGGGATATATTAAGACGATAATTTTTCACCTGTTGCAAGGTACTCTTCCATAATATCCATCCTTACACTCTCAACGCAGATGGGATGGCACATTCTTTAGATGTATGTGAAAATTGTGTTTCTCAATGGGATCATTGAGGAAGAGGTGTACGTAGAGTATTCTAAAGGTTTCGAAATCTTCAACAGTGAATCGCATGTGTGCAAGCACAAAAGAGCATTGTATGGGCTGAAGCAAGCACCTCGTGCTTGGTACACTCATATAGACAGCTATTTAGCCAGACTAGGCTTCACCAAAAGTGAAGTAGATGAAAACATGTACTATATTGTGGTTGAGGGTAGGATATTGATCATTTTTCTTTATTTTTATGACCTAATTTTGACTGGTGATGAGCAGCTGATACACTCATGCAAGGCGGATCTTGCAAGGGAGTTCAAAATGAAGGATATGGGCCTCCTTCACAGGGATGGTGAAATTTTTGTGTCTCAAGGTAAGTATGGAAAGGAGATATTGGGTAAGTTTAACATGGAGAGCTGCAAACCCATGGATACTCCTCTTCTAGGAAATTGGAGGAAAGAGGATGCTACTTCTGGAGAGGTAGCGGATGCTACTGTCTATCGATAGTTAGTGGGTTCACTAATGTATTTGGTGAACACAAGACCGTACATTTTCTACGCATTTAACCAGTTGAGTCAAGATATGGTTAAGCCTGCCAAGCTCTTTTAGAAGGTGGGGAAGCATGTCCTGAGATACCTGAGGGGCACATCGGAGTATGGTCTATGGTATAGACGGACGAAAGGAGTGAATTTGCATGGCTTCATGGATGCAGATTGGGCTAGCAGTCCATCGGATAGAAAGAGCACATTAGGGGGGATTTTTAGCATTGGATCGATAGTAGTTCCCTGGTATATTAGGAAGCAATTATCCATGGCACTCATCTTAGCAGAAGAAAAAAACATTGCAACAATTCAAGCTACATGAGGCTATCTGGATGAGAAAGATCTTGGTTGGTTTGTTAGGTTCTCAGATGGATCTGACAGATTTGCATTAAACTCTTGATTAATATTGTGTTTCATGATAGGTCCAGGCATATAGATATCCAGTACCATCATCTCAGATATTGTGTGCAGAGAAGGATCATGTTTCTTCAGTACATTCCTATGAAACATCAGGATGCAAATATTTAGACAAAGGCACTCACCAGGAGCAAATTAGAATACCATAGAGACAGGATCAGGAAGAAGGATAATCATTTTCTTATTAAGAGAGAGTTTTTAGATTCAACAAGAAGATTCAACACCCACGCCTAACGCATTAAGCACTGGTTGTATTCAGTGCATGGTTGCATTAAGCACCCAAACTAGGGTGAGGCCCACCGTGCTATTTTTGGGTGCATGACTATTTTTATTATCCCTTAATTAATATGGAAATCAAACTATAATATATTCTCAATGTGGACATGAATGAGTTAACTCAAAGTGATAAATTTAGTTAGCTATTGGATTTTGAGTTAGAGGTTGTTGGTCAGGCATGTAAAGTAATTCTAGTTTTAACAGAGTTCAAAGTGCAGTGGTCCATGGGTTGGTGCAAGTTTTAAACAATTAAACTCAGTTGTGCTAGTTGCAACTGAAGATACACTAGTGAGAGATCTAATGAATTAAATATTAATTAATTCACAATTAGTGATATCACATGCAAGTGGGGATTTACTATTATTATTTGCATGCATGTCAGATCCAGTGGAGACCCAGTTGAGTTCTAGGTGAAAGGGAAGTTGACTATCAGTTGTAGGCTTATTGGCTTGCACACATGCAGGAAAAAACCCATTTGAGTGCCCATGATACTTGCGCAGTCAAGGCAGGCAAGAATTCCTATCTTTTATGTATCTTTACCATCAAGGATTTCGCAAGCAAGGCAGGTTGTCTAGAGGCTAATAATTGGCTATGTGTTGGTCATTTTTTCATATGACAGTGTGAGACAATTAGCTGAGTATTGGAGGGCTCTTGTGAGAATATTTTTGTATGTAATTGTTTCATGATCCATTCTTAATATAAAATAGAATATAGTGGGGTTTTTAGTTTTAATCTTTCCCTTGGAAATTATCTGTGTTGTGTATGATTGATCTTTCTTCATGTTCATGTGATTAGCAATTGTGTTTTTAATTCCGCAAAATATTTGTAGAAGCGATTCAATATTTAACTTTAGTATGTTGTTAGATCAGATGAATCCAAGATATACATGCTTGTTGTATAATTTCTACAAAACAGAATTGTGAACAACTGATCAAAAACCCTAAGTGTTGCAGACCTTAAATGAAAAAAGAGGTAGATAGAGGGAAAAAAAAATTGAGCTGAGTTTAGTAACCTAAAGGAGTTGATTTCACTGATGGAGGAAAATTGAGGATTTGCATAACGAGAGACAAGAGGACCTGTGAGATGTGTTCAGGACATCTGCATTAATGATATTGAGATTCAACAAGAAATTTTTGGCACCCATGATCCTAGTGAAAATTAAGCACCTACACTAGGGTGGGGCCCACAGACTATTTTTGGTGCATGTTTATTTTTATTATCCATTAATTTAGATGGAAATTAAACTGTAATCTATTCTCAATGTGGACTTTAAATATTTAACTGAAGTGGAAAAATAAGTTAGCTAAGTGAATTTTGAATTAGAGGTTGGTTGGTGGGACATGCAGAGTAATTCTAGTTGTAACTGAGTGAATCTAGGTTTAATAGAGTTGGAAGTGCAGTGTGCATGAGTTTTTGCAAGTTGTAAATAGTTTAACTCAATTAAGTGAGTTAAACTCAGTTGTGCTAGTTGTAACTAAAGATACACTAGTGAGAGATATATTGAATTAAATATTAATTAGTTCACAATCAGTGATATAACATGTAACTGAAGATTTACTAATATTAGCTACATGCATGCCAGATCCAGTGGAGACCCAGTTGAGTTCTAGGTGAAAGGGAAGTTGACTATCAGTTGTGACATTATCCACTTGCATACATGCAAGCACACACACATTGGAAGTTCCCATGATACTTGCGAAGTCAAGGCAAGTAGGGTTGCATCAATTCATGGATTGCAATCAGCAGGGATTATGCAGTGAAGGTAGGTTGTCTGGAGGCAGTAAATTGGCTAAGGCATTTGCCAATTTTTGTATGACAATGTGAGACAATTAGCTAATGTAATGAGGGATCTTATGAGAATATTTTTGTATGTAATTGATTCATGATCCATGATATAATATACAAAAGAAGATAATAGGGTTTTTAGTTGTAAGCTTTCCCCGGGAAATTATCTGTGTTGTGTGTGATTGATCTTTCTTCATGCTTATGTGATTAGCGATTGTGCTTTTAATTTTGCAAAGATTTGTAGAATTTATTCAGTATTTAACTTTAGCATATTGTTAGATCGGTTGAATCCAAGATATACATGCATATTTTATAATTTCTACATGGTATCAGAGCACAAGAAATTGAAGAAGTGAAGCAGGAGCTGAGTTTGCAACTGGATAGAATTCAAATTTGCAGAAAGACTTTCTAGGTGCTACAAGTGATTCAAGATCGAAATGGATTTCAATGGCTTGAGATTAGAGTATGCACTCAAGGGAAGCTCGAACTAATTTCTTGGAAGGACAGGATGGAGGAAGTACTCGAAGACAAAGGCTTGAAGGATTTCATTGAAAAAGATGTTCCTAAGCCAGATGCTGCCAATCTTGATGCATGGAAAAAGAAAGTGGAAAAGGCAAGGATGATACTATTGGAAGGAGTACGAGACCACATTATCTCAAGCCTATATGGGAAAGCCACACCATATGCTATGTGGAATGCTTTGACGGATCTATTCCAAAGCAACAGTAACCATAGGAAATTGGCGCTCAAAGATAAACTCAGGAAGAACAAGATGGAAAAGGGCGACACCATTCCAAAGTATCTCACGAAGTTTGTCCAATGTCGAGATGAACTGGGGAGTGTGGTAATAACAGTCGTTGATGATGATTTTGTGATTTTGGCTCTCCTAGGACTTCCTCGGAGTTGGCACAATTATGAAGACTCTGTCAATGGAGGGGAAAAATTTCCGAATTGGGAACGACTGTGGTTGGATCTGGTGCAGGATGAGTTCAGGCGGGACACCAGAGATGGCTCTTCATCAAAACATGATGATGAAGAGGATTTTACTTTGGTTGCCAAGGTGAATAAGGGAAAGGGGAAGAAATTCCATTCTAAATCCAAGTCTAAAGGCAAGAAGTAGGACATGTCCAAGCTGAAGTTTTTTCACTGTCATGAACATGAGAATTTTGCTACTAACTGTCCACAAAAGAAGAAGAACGAGAAGGTTGTTGGATCTACAGCTGGTGAGGTCTTTATCTCACAATTTAAGCTTGACTTCTCCTTGATTTCATGCATGGTGTCAAGTGCATTGGGATCGGTGTGGTATTTGGATAGTGGCACTTCCTTTCACATGACGGGAGATAAGGAACTTTTCAGTGACTTGGAGGAGAAAGACCTCCAGATGCATATTGATATGGGTGATGACAGACGGTACAGTGCTACCACGATTGGTACCATTAACTTTCAAAGGGATTCAAGTAAACCATTTCAATTAAAACATGTAATGCATGTTCGAGGTCTGAAGAAAAATTTGGTCTCAGTCGCAATGTTGGAGGAAAGAGGCTATGACATTGTTTTTAATGATGGAAAATATTTCATGTGACACAAAACAATGGGTCAAGCCAAGAGGATAGGGATTCTAGTTAATAATATCTACAAGCTAGAGGTAGGTGGTTGCGCTGCCATGGTGGGCAAGGTGTAGAAAGTGTTGAGCTGGGATGAGGGAGAATTATGGCATAGGTGATTAGGCCATATTCATCATGGAGCCTTGAAATTCATGCAACAAATATCTATTGGACTTCCAATGGGAACACTTGCTCAGTTAGATCAGTGCAAGGGTTGCACCATGGGGAAGTATTTAATGTCCACCTTTCATGAGAAGGAGAACCATGCTTCAAGGATCCTAGAGTGAGTTCACACATACGTGTGTGGACCATTCTTGGTTGCTTTCAATAGCAAAACATAATTACTTGTAAAATTTGTTGATGAATTTTCTTGTAAATGCTAGATCTTCTTCATGCAGAAGAAAGATAAAACATTCTCTAAGTTCTGTGAGTTTAAGGTATTGGTGGAGAAAGAGTTGGGGAAGCAAGTGAAGGCTCTTAGGAGCAATAATGGTGGAGAATACATCTCTAATGAATTCAAGATGTTGGGCTAGAATTGTGAATTACGGATAAATCACACTTCCCTAGATAGGTGCTAGTCTAGAACAACAAGTGAAAGACTATACGACTATTTCTCCTAACTCAGAATAGATACACAGAGATGATTGGAGGCTTACTTGTTCAGTCACTTCCAAATGGCTCCTTCTGTCGCTTCTGTTGTAGCTTCAAATTCAAGTGGTTTGTGAGCTGAATGCTTCCTGCAAGAAAGAACACTAAAATAGTAGAAGATGCAATAATATAGATATCCATTCAAGCTAGTTAGCTAATCAGTAAAGCATAAACCATACACATCAACTAAGATCTTGCAATATGGAAAATCAAAGCCAATACATATGCATATAGGGAAAAACAAGCAGTATTATTTATTGATGATAGGAGAGGTTACAACCTATTGACTGATTTGAAGTGACCTTCCAGCAACATTCCCAAGCCTCATCACAATATAAATCTTTCCAGAAGTAGCTACACAAATCTAGCTCTCAATTGAAAATTCTCCATCATTTCTCTTCTCAAATTCTTCCTCCTGAAGCACTTAGATCTGTGCTCAATTTATAGATGAACTGTAGGTTGTTTTGTAACCAATAACTTTCTAATAATAGGCAAGACATGTTTCCAGTCATGTATATGTCAAATGGACACTTGGATCCGAAGCTTGACACATGTGAACTCTTCTAGAAGGCACTGTCCAAGTGGAGATTCCGGAACAATGAGAATTCCACTCCCAATGTAAACAACGCACCTGTGAATGTCGGGAAGTGCTTTGCAGAGCATCCTTGCATGGGGCTACCTGTATATGCAACGCACTTAGGCCCCTTAGAGCCTACGTTGGTGAGCTCTCATATGTTATATAATAAGCTTCAAACCATGGAAAAATTTTCTTGATGAAAGTCTTGCTTGATTTGTCTTGTTTCTTGTCTTAGGGCATGTAGGAAATGAAATGATAGGGAATGATAGACCCTTGATCATTGGTCCTGGAGATGATGTCCAGTTAACCAGGTCATTGGGAATGGTACCCAAATTGACCTATAACAATTGCCCCCTAAAGCATGAGATCCAAATAATAAGAACATTTGATTGAGATGATTTACACTGTGATGAGCCTGGAAACGAAGTGGAGTGGTCACCTGCATCAATCTTACAATACATTACATCATGATATATCCTCTTTGATCATAATTTTTGAGGGTAGGCATTCCCATGTTCAGCACATAAACAATCTAATAACATATACATAATTCAGAAAGTTGTCTTCATTGGAATGTTGCCCAGATGCAGACATGCCTACAGAAATAGGCCCATGTTTGGATGACAATCTGTATGTAAGGTCACCGTACAGATGATGTGTACAAAAATCCTAGAATCGCAGCCCAGATGGCTGAAACTAGATCTGGGGTCTTCTTATCTCATTCACTCAATCATTCAGGTACAAGTCTAGCCATGCGAATATATGATTTGTAGTCGAACATGGAAAGACATCGTTTGATTACCAGCCAATGATGTGAGTTGTTAAAAAACATGAGAGAACCACCATTAATGTCAATGTCCCTCAAGGCACTATAGTAAAATTCATAAGGCATGAATAGATGATTTGATGTCGAACTCCAAACAAAATATTTTGGTCAAAGGTCTAGAAGCGAGGATCTTGTCGATGTTGTAACAAGCCTCATGGTATTAGAATCTGATGCTTCTAAGTGAACTTCTTGGATATTGATTTGTCGTCGACAGGAAGTCACCTTATTTAAAAATAGGAGTTACTAATTTTGGAGACAAGGGTATGACTTGATATAGCAATTTTTCAGGGATGATGGTCATGAAAATCAAGTTTTAGGAGTATTGCAGAAGGATGAGTTTTTAATCACTGGATGACTTCTCTTGAACATATCGGCGACATTGTGATGATTTGGAAGCATTTACCCAAAACCAAAGTGAAGGTATGATGAACCATAGGTGTGAATGAACCTTCAAGATGATTACCCAACCCAAACAGTCATGGACATGGAGTGAAAGAAGTGTCATGTTCAAGAGTGACTTGCTACCAAAAAGAAACTTTGCTCACTTTTCCCAAATTTTCCCCGGTCATTTTTCGACCAGTACCTCTTTATTTTTTAACAAGCTTGAGGAGGATAACATTTTCTTGATCTATAATTCAGCACTTCAGGGGAATAAATTATCGCTATTTAATAATTTAACGAGTTTAGTGATGAATGAAACTAGATTCTTGCCATGATCGACAAGCCCATCGCTATTTTGTGTTTTAACGCGATTAACGACAGTGATAGCCCGATCCTTTTTCATATTTAGAGAGTCTGAAAAAGAGGATGAAAGAGAACTCCAAAAGTACTTTTTCATAAATTTTTCTCTCAGATTCGAAAAATTGTAAAAGAATGTCTGAAAGAACCTCTTTGGTCATGTTTAACCAAGGTGTTCCTTTTTTTAGGTCTCTATAGTTTGCAAGATTGGAAAATAAAAAGTTGCAGAGCCTACATATGAACCACTTTGGGATTCTAGGATCTAGCCCTCCTAAATCCAAAGAGGGATCTCTCTATAAGTGTATTTAAATATGTGGTCGTTAAGGCTTTTAGTGTGATATTAATCTAGTTATTAAGAACAAGGGTTTTGTTTGTTTGTTTGGTTGGGTATGATATTTAATTGAGTGGAAAGTCCTAAAAATGAAAGGGTTTCAGAGGGGTGAAGGTGCTTACAATCAAAACAAGGTTCAGCTGATAGGATAGGCATGAAATAGAACTTAATCCATTGGGCTATGGAGTCACAAAAGGTTTTAATTGTGCAACAATTTCAAGAGTGGTCCATGGGGTAAGTCATCTATAACAAAGGATCTTTTGGATTAAATAATGGAATGAAACATTAAAAGTGTTGTGAAGGTGGGAAAATCCAATAATTTCAACAAGGATTTATCAACTTTCCAAACAAGAAAATCCTTTTTAAGTAACTATTTGAAACCAGCCAAAGGACAGGGCTAACCATAGACTTCTTTTGACAATCTTGTATTAAAGATAACTTATCAGACAAACAATCTAGTAATCCACATCACTACTTTCAGAAGGGATGAAAACAGATAAGAAAAAAAAGTGCAGCTTAAGATCAAGTCAGATGCATTAAAATCTAGGCCTGCTTTCAGCATACTCTTAGGGAAACTTTCAAACAAACTTTGGAGAAAGAACTAGAAGACAGGGCAAACCATAAAATTTTCTATCTTGACTATACTTAGCATGTAATGAAAATATCATTCAAGAACAATGTTTAAAGTTCAGACAGTAAGACAAGGGCTCACCAACATTTCTTGTCTGTTTGGATTGTATTAAATCATTCTTAAATACACAAAGGAAGAAAATATAAATATAAAGCTTATCAGTGAGAGTAGGGTACTTTTAAGGGTAAATCCTAGCTCTATATTTGTTGTTCTTTATCAGAGAAAAATGAACAATTTTGTGAAAAACACAAGAAGGAAAACAAGAACAATGAGAGGCACATCACCAATGGTATAGACCAGGATCCCATGAATCAGCTTATATATTGATGTCAATCTAGTTACACACTTCAAGTCCAATGTTTCAGTACAACAACAACTTCTCTTCTGAGCCTAACTTCTTTGATTACAAATAGAACTTCAACAGCCTCTGAGAACTATTTACATGCAGAAAGTTTTGAGCAACAAGTATTACATCAAAGTCCAACAACCAACCCTTTACAATGGCTCCTCAACGAGATTTTATAAGAAAATGATGAGGTGAAATAGTTTCTAGGGTTGAGTATCATTAATTCTACAATTAATGCAATTCCTAGCCTTGAAAACCATGCAAGGCATAAGGCAGGAAAGCATCCAATTTAGAACTCTGTCTCATAACTCTGTTTCCTATTTTTTAGGCTTAGTGGATGAAAATATTGACTTTAAGGCTCTTTTTATCTTTTAAAATAACTTCACTGATAGTTTAAAATATGTTCTTTAGTTTGAAATAATTGTTCAGCTGGTTTTAGGCAAATATCTTCTGAATGGGAAATAACTATGCCTTCATTTGATTTATGAAAGCTGTAGGTAGCTGAAGAGGATAATTGGCCTTTGATGTGGTAGTGGAGGCCTTTTGGACTGATATATCTCTTTGTTTTTCCTTAAAACACTTTTAATGTGCTCTTGGTTTATGTTTAAGCTTAATTAGGCCTTGATCTTTATCTTCTGGTCTGTGTTCTTTAACATTGTCTTTATCTGTGGATTAGGCCTTTGATTCCTGATTTTTCTGCCTCAATCCCTTTAAAATCTGTTTAAAATATTTAATTCTTCACTCTGATACCATTTATTTATTTGATGTTCACTGTTTTTGCTGTTTGTAGGCGCGCAAAAGGTTTACACAGGTGGAGGTGTTTGTTTTGATGAAGAACTCCTTGGATCCCTTCCTGTACCGAAGGTTAGGAATCGTCATTCCTGGCCTTCCTGTTATTTTTAAAACAGTGGGAAAACCCCATATAACCTGCACAAACAAACAAAAATTATATAAATCCTGTGAAAAATAGGTTTAAACTACTTTGGAGGTTTTGGGCGCGAGGGAGAATCAGAGTCGTTGGATTAGAATAATCAACGATTGAGATTAATCGGTGGGGTCATTCGGGAGATTAGATGGATGAAAAATGCAAGCAGTCGCGATATAATAAGATTCATTCAATCTCAGAGATTGACAGCTGGGATCAAAAGGGAAAATAACATTGCGAAGGCCAGCGGTTTGGCGGAAAACCATTAATGGTTTTCGCGCGGGCTCTGGGGGGGTAGGCTGTATCGCCAAAAACAATGCGATATGATACATCGCTTGACACCAATCCTTTCTAATATCGCCCATTTCACGCGGAACTTGTGCACTGCGGGGAGGTCCAATAAAATTACGCAAAACGTGTTGGCAACCGTCGAATTGAAGGCTGTAGATCCAACGGTGCGGATTGCACGTGATGGAGGGCAAGATGCATGGGAAAAAAGATGAGTGGGCCCTACGATGACGTGTGGTTTTTGTCATGGAGTGGATGGGTGAAAAGGGTCATCAGGTTTAATCCTGATTGTCCGATCTTATGAATGGATAGTTATATTTGAAAGATGGAGTGGGGTTATATGAACGACGGAAAAGGTAAGATAGGGGATCGGGCGAAAGGATAAGGCTTGATGGCCGTTGATCTGCAAAGATCAATGGTCCATAATTTTTTAAAACACATCGTTGGGGTAATGCAAAAAACAAAGGAAAGAAGGGTTCGGAAAGGTTTTTTAATCCCTTTTAGCGCCTGATTGCAGGGCTTTAGGACACATGAGGAAAGGTGGTAAGGAAATAAGCCCTCGGGGGCTTAAGAATATTATAGCGCCTTAAGACTATTTTTTAGGCCAAAAACAAGGTTTTCAAGTTAAAATAGGGGTTCCGATAGTTGAAATAAGAGTTTTTAAACCAAATGAAAGGAGAACATAAGGTTTAAAAAGGTCTTTGGAATGATTTAGAGGTTAAATGAAGGTTAATGGAGGGATTTTATGAAGGGTTTATGGAGGAAATAAGGGTTAAAATGGAATTTGATAAGAGTGAAATGCAGAAGTGTAAATGAGGGAAAATGGAGCTTCTTAAACAGTTTTCTCTTGGTAAAAGAGCAGGTTCTTTAGGATTAATAGGGAAACAATAGTAAAAATTAACTCAAAGGGTAAGGATCTTCATAATACTTTAAGAACTAACAATTTGGACATGAATTTTTTCTTAAAGGCTAAAAGAGATTTAGCCACCATTTGATATGAAAATTTTTTATAGGTGGCTAACAGTGGCTCCACATGGGGATGGCATCTTCTTGGAGGTGTCAAGAACCACAGAAATTCATCTCTAAAATGTAGATCAATATCTTACATTTTTGACAACTTTTTCCTATTCTCTAATCAACTGCTTGTAAGATGAGTAGAACATTTGATATCAGTAGAAAATTCTTCCCCAAACAGCTACCTACACAACCTACTTCCTAACATTTCTCTTCATAAGGTGCATTTGGACTTGCAAACCTTTTCATCAACATTTTATTCTTTTGAAAAACAGGAAACTAATCTAAGTCTAATCTTATTTCTCCATGAGTTCAGATTAAACAGTTGAACTCATAAATTCACTACCTAACTATTATCTGTCAGGATTAGACTGTCTGACAGATCTTCATTCTCTAAATTCTAAAACAGAAATTTAAAAGCAACCAAGCCAGGATTAATCAATCTGACTTGCTGCAGATCTATGGCATAAAAAAAGCTGCACATAGACTAAAATTTGCAGAAAAATTTAAAACAAAATTGTGAAGGCTTAAGATCTGGAAATCAAAAATATCCTTCATTATTCTACAGCTCTGGATTTGATTTTGTTTGAGCTGTCTTCCTTTTTCTTTCCTGATTCAAGTTTTGGGCTTTTGGAACTAGTTTATTTTCTCTCTTTGGCTCAAGTTTTAATATAATTAGAGCCATTCTTCTTTTAAGATTCATAGGTTCATATTTGAGCTTGTTTGAAACTTTGTTTTTCTATCCTAATCTACCTTACTGATAAGTCAAGATTGTACTTTTTGGCTGATCTAATTCACTAACCTATCAGCAGTAAATTGAAAAGCTAATTAGTCATGATTAGTCTGTATGACTAACTAGAAGTGTGTTTTTTTTTAGGAGTGCAATTTTAGATTGCACACTTTCAGACTTTGTTTCTCTTTTTTGGTATGGGGCTGTACCTTTCTTGTTTTAATTCTGCCCTCTTTTCTCTTTTCTATTTTTTTTGTATTTTTTCATTTTTTCTTTCAAAGTAGGAATCAACAATTAACTAACTGCTCAAAGGCTAAGCTTTATTGACATTCCTATCTACCCTAATCTAACTTAAAAATCTTTGCTGCTTTATATGGTACAATAATGCCAATGTATCTAGTTGAGTAGTGACAAAAAGGAATAGAGAAACCGACTACTAGTCAGAGGTAACCATAGTACATTTTGAATCTTAATCTTTAAAATCAAGGCTGTCACAGGAGGTGAGAACATTTTATGTCTTTGGCTCCTACAAAGGATCCATGCTTGAGAATTTGAGCCAATTGGGCCCTCCACACACTCTTCCATAGGATCAACAAAGAAAAGATGAAAATTCTCTTCTTTTTGGCCCTCCACAATTGGTAGATTGTCTGCCTCTAAGATATCAACTTTGAGGACTGCACCTTCAACATGTTCCTTGGAAGCATCATCATCCTTAACCTGCAAATCAACAAGCAGTGAAATTACTTCTTTCTCTAAATCTATGCTTGCTTCTAGTGTGAATTCAAGTTCTTTGGATGACAGATTGATATCAGCAATGGGAAAGGATTTCTCTTGAAAAGATAATATATCCTCAGTAGGAGAGTATTGTATTTGTTTTTCTTCCCCAAAGACTTTCCAGTACCTTTTATTGTTTGGGACAGCTGGTCTGAATTTTTCTTGAATTGCATATTGTTTGCTTTCCCAAGGTCTCAGACATGTACTAGCAACAAGGGCTAATCCACTGGAAAAACTATTTTGGTCTTTAGGAACAAGGGTAAGTTGGAATTCTGTAAAAAAATTTAACAAATCCATGGCATCATCCTTATAGGCTCTAATTCTGGGATGTTTAACCATGCATTCTTCATTCACTTGCCTAATTACCAATTCTGCACTTCCATGAACTGTTATCCTCTGGGCTCCTAATTTCTTCAATAATTGCAGCCCTAAAAGAAGTGCCTCATACTCTATGATGTTATTTGTGCATTGAAAATTCAATTTATATGAATAGGCTTTAGAATAACCTTTTTCTGTATTATAAAGCCATATTCCTGCACCTGCACTAGTTTTACTACATGACCCACCAAAATTCATACTCCAAAGAGGACTAGTTTCAGTGTTACCCTTAATTTCCCTACTATCATCTCTGTCTTGAGTGCCATTTGGTTGTTCTGTGAGATAGGCACTATGTTGATTATTATCTTGTTCAAATGAAGGTTTGGAGGGTAGCTTCTTGTTTAGTATTTGATCAATTTCTTCTTCTGTCAAAGGAGAGATCTCTCTTTCCGCATAAACAAAAATACAGCTGCCCTCTTTCTATTGTGAAGACTGATTTTGAGGTTGGATGTCTTCTTGAGCCTCAACTATAAGGGATGATGAATCATTATTTGGGTTTTCAGAAATATCTTGAGGACTTTCCTTTATTTCTTGATTGATTTCTTCCTCAACTGATTCATCTATGTTCTTATAGTTTTTCAATAAGACATTAAACTCATGAATGTTTGTTAAAAGATCTTCAGGATCTATTTTTTCCAAATCCTCATCATTGTCTATAATGTGTTGGGTGATGTTTTGTGATGGATCATAATGTATTTCACCCCAAGATAATGATGTAGTGTTTCCTTTATAGTTCTCATAAAACACATATTCAAGGTCCTTTAAAGAAAACAAACTACCAGATTTCAACCATTCATACCAATCCCTAGCTTTTCCTTCTAATGTTAGCATTAACATTTTCATTAGGCAGTCTTCATGCCATTCAACCTTTAACCTCCATACATGTATGTGAAATTTGATAAGATGTAACAATGGGTTATCAAACTTTTCACCCTGAAAAAACAGAAAGGTTATCATCCCAATTCACCTGGGGCATCTTATGTGGAAACCCAGGGATATGATCTCTAATCATTGGGGCATATATTCGTTGTATCCTTGGAATCATGTTTGTAAATCAGGAAAGAGGTCACTATGTCTGGTCAACCAGTTCAGAGTCTTCTACCAGTGGAGTCATTTGGTCTTCTGAGAGTTGTGGAGTGTGGAGTCGCCAGGTGGATGATTTAAATTTTTCTGTCCACCAACAATATGATTGGGTTTTCTAAATGCATTCCCAAAGGATTCTACAAATACTGGAGGGGTAATAGGCCTACTGGAGGCCAGTGGAGTCACCAGGTGGAAATTTTTAGCTTTTTTGAAGGTAAAATGTTTTATGGTCCACCACCATTTATTGATTTGAATACCAATCTGAAATATTTTTGGGTTTTCTGAGTTCTTTCATTCCTATGGGTTATGAGAGTGTCCTAAATCTATTTCAACACTTAGCTATGGTGATGAGACAAAGAGAGTTTACTCTTATGTCTTTAGCTAGCTGATTCCTTCAAGGTTTGATAAGGCTCTATGAGAATCTTAAGCGTTAATTAGTTTGTCAATGATTCAAATAAGTCCTATCATGATTACCATTTTCTTTGGTAGTTCTTGAAGAAAGCTACTTATACTGCACTGAATGTTGAGTGTTTTGTTTTAAGTATTTTACCCAGAACCCCCTAGTGGAGTCGCCAGAATGTTAGGTCTCTATAGTTTGCAAGATTGGAAAATACAAAGCTGCAGAGCCTACATATGAACCACTTTGGGATTCTAGGATCTAGCCCTCGTGAATCTAGAGAGGGATCTCTCTATAAGTGTATTTAAATATGTGATCTTTAAGGCTTTTAGTGTGATATTAGGCTAGTTATTAAGAACAAGGGTTTTGTTTGTTTGTTCGGTTGGGTATGATCTTTAATTGAGTGGAAATTCCTGAAAATGAAAGGGTTTCAGAGGGGTGAAGGTGCTTACAATCAAAAAAAGGTTCAGCTGATAGGATAGGCATGAAACATCACTTAATCCATTGGGCTATGGAGTCACAAAAGGTTTTAATTGTGCAACAATTTCAAGAGTGGTCCATGGGGAAATTCATCTATAACAAAGGATATTTTGGATTAAATGATGGAATGGAACATTAAAAGTGTTGTGAAGGTGGAAAAAGCCAATAATTTCAACAAGGATTTATCAACTTTTCGAACAAGAAAATCCTTTTTAAGTAACTGTTTGAAACCAGCCAAAGGACAGTGCTAACCATAGACTTCTTTGGACAAGCTTGTATTAATGCTAACTTATCATACAAAAAATCTAGTAATCCACATCACTACTTTCAGAAGGGATGAAAACAGATAAGAAAACAAAGTGCAGCTTAAGATCAAGTCAGATGCATTAAAATCTAGGCCTGCTTTCAGCATACTCTTAGGGAAACTTTCAAACAAAATTTGGAGAAAGAACTAGAAGACAAGGCAAACCATAAACTTGTCTAGTTTGACTCTACTTAGCATGTAATGAAAATATCTTTCAAGAACGATGTTTAAAGTTCAAACAGTAAGACAGGGGCTCACCAACATTTCTTGATTGTTTGGACTGTATTAAATCATTCTTAAATACACAAAGGAAGAAAATATAAAGATAAAGCTTATTAGTGAGAGTAGGGTACTTTTAAGGGTAAATCCTAGGTCTATATTTGTTGTTCTTTATCAGAGAAAAATGAAAAATTTTGTGAAAAACATAAGAAGGAAAACAAGAAAAATGAGAGGCACATCACCAATTGTATAGACCGGGATCCCATGAATCATCTTGTATATTGATGTCAATCCAATTACACACTTCAAGTCCAATGTTTCAGTACAACAACAACTTCTCTTCTCAGCCTAACTTCTTTGATTACAAACAGAGCTTCAACAGCCTTTGAGAACTATTTACATGCATAAAGTTTTGAGCAGCAAGTATTACATCAAAGTCCAACAACCAACCCTTTACAATGGGCTCCTCAAGGAGATTTTATAAGAAAATGAGGAGGTGAAATAGTTTCTAGGGTTGATTATCATTAATTCTACACTTAATGCAATTCCTAGCCTTGAAAACCATGCAAGGCATAAGGCAGGAAAGCATCCAATTTAGAACTCTGTCTCATAACTCTGTTTCCTATTTTTTAGGCTTAATGGATGAAAATATTGACTTTAAGGCTCTTTTTATCTTTTAAAATAACTTCACTGACAGTTTAAAATATGTTCTTTAGTTTGAAATAATTGTTCAGTTGTTTTTAGGAAAATTTCTTCTAAATGGGAAATAACTATGCCTTCATTTGATTTATGAAATCTGCAGGTAGCTCTTTGGTAGCTGAAGAGGATAATTGTCCTCTGATGTGGCAGTGGAGGCCTTTCGGACTAATATATCTCTTTTTTTTTCCTTAAAACAATTTTAATGTGCTTTTGGTCTGTGTTTAGGCTTAATTAGGCCTTGATATTTATCTTCTGGTCTTTTTTCTTTAACACTGTCTTTATCTATGGGTTAGGCCTTTGATTCATGAGTTTTCTGCCTCAATCCCTTTAAACTATGTTTAAAATCTTTAATTCTTCACTCTGATACCCTTTATTTAATTGATTTTCACTGTTTTTGTTGTTTGCAGGCGCGCAGAAGGTTTACACAGGTGGAGCTATTTGTTTTGATGATGAAATATTTGGATCCCTTCCTGTACTGAAGGTTAGGAATCGTCATTCCTGGCCTTCGTGTTATTTTTAAAAAAGTGGGAAAACCCCATATAATCTGCACAAACAAACAAAAATTATATAAATCCTGTGAAAAATAGGTTTAAACTTCTTTGGAGGTTTTGGGCGGGAGGGAGAATCGGAGCCGTTGGATTAGAATAATCGATGGTTGATATTAATCGGTGGGGTTATTCGGGAGATTAGATGGATGACAAATGCACAGGGTCACGATATAATAAGATCCGTTCGATCTCAGAGATCGACGGCTGGGATCAAAAGGGAAAATAACATTGCAGAGGCCAGCAGTTTGGTGGAAAACCATTAATGGTTTTCGTGCGGGCTTTGGGGGGTAGGCGGTATCGCCAAAAAAACGCGATATGATACATCTCTTGACGCCTATCCTTTCTAATACCGCCCATTTCGTGCGGAACTTATACACTGCGGGGAGGTCCAATAAAATTACACGAAACGTGTCGGCAACTGTCGGATTGAAGGCTACAGGCCCAACGGTGCGGATCGCATGCGATGGAGGGAAAGATGCATGGGCGCAAATATGAGTGGGCCCTACGATGATGTGTGGTTTTTTTCATGGAGCGGATGGGTGAAAAGGGTCATCAGGTTTAATCTCGATCATCCGATCTTATGAATGGACGGTTAGATTTGAAAGATGGAGCAGGGTTATATGAACGGAGGAAAAGATAAGGCAGGGGATCAGACGGAAGGATAAGGCTTGATGGTCGTTGATCTGCAGAGATCAACGGTCCATAATTGTTTAAAATACATCGCCAGGGTAATGCAAAAAAAAAAGGAAAGAAGGGTTCAGAAAAGTTTTTTAATCACTTTTAGCGCCCGATTGTAGGGCTTTAGGAAACATGAGGAAAGGTGCTAAGGAAATAAGCCCTCGGGGGCTTAAGAATATTATAGCGCCTTTAGACCATTTTTTAGGCCAAAAACAGGGTTTTCAAGTTAAAATAGGGGTTCCGATAGGTGAAATAAGAGTTTTTAAACCAAATGAAAGGAGAACATAAGGTTTAAAAAGGTCTTTGGAATGATTGAGAGGTTAAATGAAGGTTAATGGAGGGATTTTGTGAAGGGTTTATGGAGGAAATAAGGGTTAAAATGGAATTTGATAAGAGTGAAATGGAGAAGCGTAAATGAGGGAAAATGGAGCTTCTTAAACAATTTTCTTTTGGTAAAAGAGCAGGTTCTTTAGGATTAATAGGGAAATGGCAGTGAAGATTAACTCAAAGGGTAAACATCTTCATAAGACTTTAAGAATTAACAATTTGGACATGAATTGTTTCTTAAAGGCTAAAAGAGATTTAGCCACCATTTGATATGACAAATTTTTATAGGTGGCTAACACCTTTTTCGTAAATAATTTATCTCAGTCTGGAAAAGGGTTAAACTTATACTTAGTAGATATCAATTCATTTACTTTAACGAGCTCGAAAAGACAAGTGATCGGCAATATTTTCACATTATCGGTGTCTGAAAAGAGCTGAAAGAAGACTCCAGGGGTTCCTTTTTCGTTGTTATCGAAGCTCGAAAAAGAGATAAAAGTGTGGTTCATATCCTTTTTCATTTTTTTAAAAAAGCTCGAAAAACAAGGAGAAAAAGTATGCTTTGTGGTCAAGTCAATCTTTGAATAAATCTGCATGAATAATCTGTTCATCAGTTGTATTTCATATTCAGAACAACATCAAATGGATTAAAAATACATGTTTCATGATAAAAACATAATAAAACCATAGTCATAGCAATAAATTTAAATTGCAAACAATTAAATAACTATATAAAGTAGTTTCACTATTCATTTTTACCATTCAATAGTTACCATTTGCATTTTGGAGCTCTGAACCTGATTTTGCCCCTCAATTTCAGTTGTTGATTGCGGTCATTTCTGTGGATAGATTTCGTCACTGTTTGATCTAGGTTAGTACTATGAACCTCCTCTTCCCTTTAGTATTAATTTCATTTCCATTCTTTGCAAATTTTTAGGGTTTTAGGGCCCCTAGGGTAAATTCTACCCAAAATGAGGGCAACGCACCCCTGAATGTCGAAACCTGCATTGCATAGCAGGTATAGTGAAGGGTACCTGCATGTGCAACGCACTGTCTCAACCCAGGGAGTGAGTTGGATGTAGTTCAAGTTTTTGGTTTTCATGTTGTGCTCAAAATTTGCCTATCTTTTTGTAATGAATGGAATCTAATGGATCTTATGGTTATATTTCAGGTTTCCATCAGATTATAATGAATATTACATGGAGGGAAAGAGAGCATGAAGAACAAGATATTATTCCCTTGAATGATCCGGGTACTGTAAGAGCCCTAAGAGATTGTGGACTACTTAAGTACTTCAAATTGTAGGGAATGAGGCAAAAAATAGAACTCTTTGAGTTCTTAGTTCGAGAACGGGATTCGACGATAGAGGCATTTCACATAAAAAATCTAGAGTTACTCGTAATAGTTGAGGATGCATATTTTCTCACAGGTTTTTCGAGGAGAGGTTTTCCCATTTCTCTCATAGGGTCTATCGTTGGAGGAGAGATAGTGAGGGATTATGTTATGCAGTATTGCTATCCAGGGGCAGAACCTAGCAAATATGGAAAAATAAACATCCAGGATGTCAGGGATTTGCCTTTGAGAACCATCCTTTTCACGATCGCTAAACTTGTTGGCACCGTTACACTACATGTAGCAAACAGATCGTATATGCAGTATGCGCTAGAGTGCTTAAAGCCAATGCGCCTTTCAACCGGTTTGTTTTTCTTTTCTATCTCAAATAAAGGAACAACTGAATAAAGCAAAGGGAGGAAGGAAGAAAATTTTTAGTTATGGTTCAATCCTTATCTCCTTTTCTTTGGAACGGATTCCACTGATGCAGCCACAGCATGTAACACTGGATATATCTAGTCCTAGAGACCCTCAAATGCAGAGATGGGTAGAACTCATGGGTCGGCATGCAGGCCAATCAACTGTTGTGTTATCTACTGCATTATTCGCCTAATTCTGGCTACAGATTGTCACCATCGATGAGTATGCATACATAGGCGTCGACTTCCGAGGAGATCCAGATCTAGTATTACCAGAAGGCGCTCAGTGGGGTGCAATAGGTAAGAATGATTTGACCATGTTTTTTTTTTCTAAGGCTTATACAATGTATTTGTGTTTTGATTTCTTTCCAATACTAAACTACATGTTTGATGTAATGCAGATATCGGTCGTGTTCAACAGTAGAGGAACTAGAGCACGAATTTGATGCGCCAGCAGAGAGGGCTGTCGGGAGAGCAGACCTTCAGGACCTTGATATGGCTGAGAATTTGGCTGAGCTTCAGTAGCACATAGAGTGGTTGACCTTCGGGATTTCAGATTTCCGGATCGAATAGCTTCCCATGTGACTGCAACGACACACTATTGGGGTTCCTAACCATTGGATGTAGTTGCTCCATAGGATTTCTAGATATATAGCATGTTACCATCAGCACCACTAGTTTACTTGTGACATTTTGCATACATTTTGAGGTCAGATGACCAACGTGTCTTGGGCACAAATTTTGTAAAAACCTATAACTATCTATCTATTTTTTTTTAGATTTTTTCCTATGTTTAATGCGCAATCCTATTCAATGATGTGAATGTTTTCTTTAGCTATGTTGCAAATGTCTATCTAAAACTTGATTAGCTAATGAATCAGTCAAAGTGTTCAAATTTCTGGAAATGTGTTGATATTGAACAAAATCAAAATGTCTTTCCAAAAGTCGAACTCTTAGGAACAATCTAAGAAGTATTGGATTTATAACAGTATAAACACTAGTAAGTTGTAATACCACAAGTTGTGAGTCTAACCTTATGATTATGTGGTTAATACCAAATGAAATGGCATCAGAGATAATTTCGATCAACGTGCTATACTCAACGATATTGTTCATCGATCTACCAATACAAATCCCTTGAAAACTCACTAACTCGCCATTTGGTGCGAAAATGGCCCACGCTGCAGAGGATAGATTCTGCGTACTACGACTAGCACCATCAACATATCCAAAAAATGGTTCCCAAGATTCAAACATCTGACATGAAATGTAAAGCGGATTACTAACGTCAAGAAAACTCTAAAAAAAAATTAAGATAGTGAATGCAAATCAATAGCATATAAACAATATAATACAAAAAATTACTACGCTCATGATTAAGCATAGTAGCGTTTCAAATACAACCCATTTCTAGGCTGTGCCAATGGAATCCCATCGTAATCAACTAACTCGTAGGCACCCTTAGCGAGAACGTTTTTGACAGTATAGGGGCCATGCCATAATGGCTCGAATTTCCCTATACCTATTACATTAGCTTCTTGATCGTAAAGAAGGACCAATTCACCCTCTGTGTAGATGCGAGGCTAGACATTTTTGTCGTATTGTGCCTTTATACGTCTCTTATGCGCTTTGTTGGCCAATTGGGCTTCACGACGTGTTTCATCGAGATGGATGAGGTTAAGGAGATGCGCTTATTCTTCTGAGGTGTCAGGTAACAAGTCTATCGCAAGTTTTAGCGATGATATTTTGCATTGGATTGGTAAGATAGCTTCCAGACCATACACCAATTGAAAAGGGGTAAATCTGGTTGTGTTTCTCACCGAGGTTCGATATGCCCACAAGGCAGAGTACAGGATCAAGTGCCAGTTTCTTTTATGGACTCCTATCATTCGTTGAAGCATTCGTTCAAGAATTTTGTTAATAGCCTCAACTTTTCCATTTGATTGTGGATAATAAGGAGTAGAATTATTATGTGACAATCCTAACTTGGTAGTCAATTCAGACATCATATGGTTGCGAAAATGCTTCCCATGATCCGTAACTATACCCTATGGGACCCCAAACCATGCAATAACGTGGTTGAAGAAAAACAATGCAGTTGTTTGTCCTGTGCTATTAAATGTAGGCATCACTTCAGCCCATTTGGTAAAATAGTCTACTGCAACAATAATATAACCATGCCCCCTGGATGAAGGAGGTATCTTTGGCTTTGTATCGAATACGTTGTTGTTCAAATCGAGAGGTATTAGGTCTAAAATTTTGGGTTTGGAGATAAATGATAAAATCCCCATACCAAGGATTAGATGATTTGATCAGAAACAGAGACTCGTCTAGAATAGATGGTAATGACATAGTAGCAGTACTATCAGAGGGAAGGTCACAGAGAAGCTCAGCAAAAACTAAAGACTTCTTTGACTTGGATTTGATGAATTCCAAATCAAATTCCTACAAAATGACAATCCATTTTGAATACTTTCCCCCTAGAAATTGACGTGATAAGATATAATTCATGGGGTTGTAATCCAAAAATATAGTTGTTTTTTGAAGCAGGATATAATGGCGAAATCTTTGGATAGCTTGAATAGCTTCCAAGGAAATCTTTTCCACATACGAGTACTTAACTTCCGTATCATTTAGATTACGACTCAAATAATAGATCGGATGTTCAATTCCATCTTCTACTTGGACCAAAACCATAGCGATGGTCGTTTCAGCCGCGGCAATATATAGGAAATAATCATTTTGATAATTTGGAGGATACATTAATGACGCTCGGACAAGAGTGTCCTTGACACCATCAAAAGAAGCTTGTGCAACTTGGTCCCAATGGAAGGGAACCCCCTTTTTCAATAATCAAGTAAATCCTTTAGCCATTTCGGCGTAGTTTGGAATAACCTTTTCAGGAAGTTAGCCTTTCCTTGAAGTTTCTGTATCTGATGTAAGTTTGATGATGCAGGAAAATCAAGAATGGCCTAAACCTTTAGTGGGTCTATTCGAACTCCTTCTTTTGAGACTACGAATCCGAGCAATCAACCAGAACCAACACAAAACACACATTTATGTGGATTGAGGTGTATCTTGTAGTATCGGCAACATAACAAAATGGCTCTCAAATGCATCAGGTGATCAATCTGATTTCGTGAATGCACTGGTAAATCGTCTAGTTATGGTTGAACAATGTGCTTGATGTGGTTGAAAGCATAATCCATTTCTCTTTGAAAAGTTGCCCCAACTTTCTTTAAACCAAACAGAAGTTTCCTATATGCGAATGTGCCCTAGGGACAGATGAATGTTGTCTTATGTTGGTCATCTCGGTGGATATTGATTTGATTGTAGCTGGAAAATCCATCCATGAACGATAATATTTTGCATCCAGCAAAATCGTCATTAATCTACTCAATAAAGGGAGTAGGATAGTTCTCTTTTGGACAAGCATGATTAACATCCCGATAATTGACACACACTCTAATGGTTCCTTGTTTTTTCATGATAGGAACGATATTGGAAACCCACTCAGTTAGCGGAATAGGGTAAATGAAACCAGCATGCAAAAGTTTTTCAACTTCTTCTTTGATGGCAGCGACTTTCTTCGGATGAACTGGACAAAGTCGTTGGTGCACCGGTTTGACATCAGGATACATATTAATAGTGTGTTCAACTATACTAGTATCTATGCCTGGCATTTCCTCGTAAGACCAAGAGAATACGTCACGAAATTCATGAAAAAGACAGTGATATGAATCAAGTTCTGATGGAGAACAAGATACACTGACATGAATATTTTCTACAATGCTAGGTTTGGTCGAACTATTGATAGAAATCATTTCTTCAATATTTGATAAATTTCGCTCAAAGTCAATTGCATTAATCAATAAAGAATTCGAAAATAAAGTTTTTATGGATGGGTGATATAGCTCATTGGGATTTTTTTCTTCATAATCTAGAAGATGGGAACGATGATGATAATCTTCCCATGGTTCTCATTCTGACATCATAGCTTCCAAAATATTTTCATCTATCAAAAACTTTCAGGAAAATGGATCAGATGGAGTACCAAAATCTAAGGAATTATCAACCCAAACACTCAGCAACGCTGATTTCAGATTTTCCGCCCAAGCCAAATAGATTGATTGCTATGCCAACTCAATAGGTCTAGGTGGTAAAACATCATCCAATGTGGAAATTTTAGAATCACCCGTACTCTCCCTTAAGCCAGATAGAGTGGAAGATATCATGTAGCAGGTCTCTATACTTTCAATTTTTGTCGACGTCGCGGGTGGCGGTAATGTAAAGGTTCCCATACGAGTGGAATCATTTAAGATTCCTACACTAATGTTCTGTATTTCTATTTGGGGTAAGTGAACAAACAGAAGGCTTCTAGTTACCTGTGAAGTAGAGGCAAAAAAGGATAATTGATTAATGACTGTGATTGTACCTTTATGTGCAAATGAAATCATTCTAAAGTATGTAGAAAAAATGACAGTCATTGCATATACCCATGGTCTTCCAAGTAAAATATTATAGTCAAAGGGTCCGTCAACAACCTCAACATCAATATTCACTGTTTTTCCCCCCAGTTCAACATGCAGGTTATTGATAATACCACAAGGCTTATATGTTCTTCCATCAAAATCCTTCAACGTCGTTGATGATTGTGATAATCGCGGCAAGCCAAGTGACTTCCAACAGTTTAGGGACATAATGCACGTAGATGCTCCCTCGTCAATAATAGTGCGATGAACAAGGTGATTGAGAACATTTACTTGTATGGAGAATGCCAATTCTGCTGGTAGCTGCGGCACATAGCCCATATGGTTAAAGACGACAAGATTAGAATCAGTCGGATCAATTCCACCAATGGCCGACAATAAAGCCTGCTTCTGGGAGGGAAAATTTTGTAATACCTCAAGAGCAGACATAGCTGAAGGGGATTGAGCCAAATCTTCAACTATATTATAATTTTGTGTAGCTCTTGCTCGAGGATTATATGTCGATTTATGAATTATGCCCTTTGGTGGCTTAATTGTCAATTCAGGAATAATAGTAGGTGGTACTGAATCAGTAGATGGATTCTTTTTCAAGGTAGTAGGTTGATCAGTGGCCAAACTACCATAGTCTTTATTCTACATCGACACCAAAATATCTTGTGAAGGTTTTGTGGTGGATAACATTAACACTTGGGAACTAGGAGCTGGATCCATAGCAACCAAATTAGTGTCTGGATTTGGAAATGGGTTTGTCAACACAGCTGATGCATGGGAAGTCTTGATGAATTTTTAGACTTCAGCACGGTGAGGAAAATCCCTAACAAAATGTTCCTCGTTACAGATTATGCATGGATAACAAGGTTTCCGTGGTCTTGACGGTTGATCAGATGATCTTTCCTGCATCAGATGATCTTTCCTGCGGGTTAGAAGTTTGATTTTTCTTTGATTTCCCCTTTTTCTTAATTCCTGGTTGCTTGTCACTTTTGCCTTTGTCAAATGACATGGCATTAATTTCCGAAGTAGGAGCAGGATCAGATGCAGTAGCGTGGTGTGTGTTTGTAGTGCCTATCAAGCCGTCTCTGGCATGAGAGTCCTTTATTTGAGGAGGAATGTTGAAATTAGATCACAGCACATTAGGAATTTTTTCATAGAGCGTGCCAGACTGAGTGTAAATCAAGTCTAAATACTAGGCAGGAGCAATGACTTGTGCTTCTGTGATGACCTTTAGCCACATCCTCAGTAATAGAACCATTCAGGAAGGAGCTGATCCAAAACAAATGTCTTAACCATTCATTGACGACGACGCCACTCATGAATATGATCAGAAATGTGAGTAGCATTAGTCTGTTTGAAATTGGTCAAGAGTTTTGTTTCAGTTTCGTATCTGATCGATAACTGAAAATGGGTCAAAAAGACAGTATAAAGCAGTGAAATTGTCATAATAAGCTCTAGGTAACTCAATGTACCATTTAGCAGCCGAACCTGTAAGCATACGCTGGAAAAGACGTAGTTGAACAGAATCATCATTCAGGGAATTTGATGAGCACCATAAATGATAAGTCATGACATGAGTTGACGGATCTTCTCCAGGGTTTCCATTGAATTTAGGAATATCAGAGGGTAATTTATGAGGTATCACTGGTCACCAAGGAGCATAATTTATAGGATCTTTGGTTAACCAGTTTAAATCTGGTAATTCCAAGGTTGCAACAAAAGTTAACTATCGATTAAGGTCAGTTTGAGCATAGCCAGGGTAAGATGGAATTGCTTGGGCAATAGGTCTTTGAGCACCAATATATGGAATCTGTTGTTGGTAACCCAGATAGGGGTTTTTTTGTATAGCAAACACTTGAGAATTTTGTTGACCAAAACCTGGATATGATACTTGTTGAAATGAAGTTTGAGGAATTTGCGGTTGTGGCTACCAAGGGATCTGTCCACCAATGCTATAACCCAAATTAGGATAATTTGGATTCCGTTGATATGTATAACCAGGTTCGTTTGTGACATCCCATAAAATGGTACACTAACTTGTGAATAAATCTTTCCTGATACGGGTTGTTGTAAATTAACCAAAGGCTTTTGAGTCTGTGGACCCAACATTTGATGATATTGAGTTGAAGAACTCACCTAATAAGGTTGATGTACAATATTTTGATTCTGTAACAGGGGTATAGATGTATTAACAAGTGGTAATAAAGTGGGTGTAACAAGTTGAACCGGTTGATACGAGTGTACAACTATTTGTGGTTGGATAGGCAGAGTGGGCTTCCATTGACAAATATTCATGTCAACATTAGTTTGACCAAAAAGTGGCTGAGTACTGTCATATTGGGTAACCAAAGGTTTCCCCCTAGCATAAGGAGGATAATAAGATGGAAAATATTGTTCCCCGAATGCTGGGAGTCCAGTTGATATGGTATTTAAAGGAATTGACCCAAAAGGACTGACTTGATATTGCCCTGATGATGTATGTAATGAATCAATTCGTTCAGTACTAACAATTGCACCAACAGTTAAAATACCAGATGATGACATTGGCAAATACCATGATCATGAAGATGCACCAGAGAAAGTGCCATACAATTATTGTAACCTGTTGGGACCGAAGGGCCACAGTGAAAATATGACTCTGGTGAAGTTGTGAACATCGACGGAGTAGTGAGGGTAGGAGCTGACGTAATTGGAACAGTAGACCTAACCGAAGATGCTGGTTCAGACATGCTTTTTTTACCAAATGTATACCCTCGAAAATCGATGGGAGATTGAAAGGGAACAGGATCAACAAAACAAGATAGAAATGATTGAGGAAAAAACTGGTACAGGTAAAGGTCCTCGCCAAAATGGGTTGGAGTTAAAGGTGTATCATCTTGTGGGATTTCTTCAATCGCAATTAAACCAGGAGGAAGAACTTTACTGTGAGGCCAAAAATATATTTCAAACGGTTGACTGTGTGATATAGGAGTTTCAGTAGCTACATAACTTTGTGGGATGACCAAGGTAGGAACAACTTCCGGTTGTTCGACTTCAAGATTCAGATGTTCTAGCAAAGAAGAGACAAGATCTGGATCAATTTTTGATTGAAAAACATCGGGTCCAGGAGGTATGGTCTCAACGATTGAATGGATCATGACTATGGGTAGCTGTGAAGACTTTGTTTCAACAACAATATACGAACTGACATGTGTGGAAACAATTTTAGCTAACTCTGGTTTAAAATATGATGTTTCACTAGAGGTACAAATTGTACTTGATTCGGAAAATCGTGAACGCCTTCGCCTACCAGAAGTAACTTCCAGTGGTAAAGGTGGTTTTAAAGCTAATCTATGTGAACGATGGGGGATAGGATTTTTTTCTTCCACGATTACTGATTTATTTTAACCAAAAACAAATAAACAAAAAGAGGGTAATGCTAGGCAAAAGGGTTTACCAAGAAACTGTGAACTGCAGAATACCTCGTGGCGAACCAAGAAGTACGGGCAGGTAATCTCCCCGAATGACGTGTTCGTTGTATCACAATTTCAAGGCAGCTAACTCAGTTCACTATGGATGGATAGCACCTAAATTTTTTCCTCCCAAATATACCCAAAGGTACATGGAGGCCCAAGTTCGTATTAGCGTTGTCTAATGCGAAACTGCACAGTGAGAGCACCCCTTTATACTTATCGTATTGTAACGCCGCTTGATATACCTGAAAGTAAGTGGACGAGCTACGAATACTTATGTACGTGGAGTGAGGTATCACATTCGGAATGTATCACAGACAAGTTAACGATAGCTGCTATGTTTTACGATGTCGAAACACATCTCTAGCCTAGACCTTTTAAATGTTATCGTTATGGTTCCAAATAATTGTTAAGTAAATTGAGATTAATTTTATGTTGATCTTGCTTAAAATTTTCCTTTCAAAGGTTCACCGTGATGATGTGTACGAAATTCCTAAAATTTAAGCTAAGAATGATAAACAATATTTCACTTTCAGATTTTTCAATGAAAAACCTAGCTACTAAGGGAAGAGAGAAAATAATTTGAGAGCAAACAAATCAATGAATCTCAAACTAAATGCAGATATCCTAATGTTCCTTTTGCAAAACACACATTATTCTACATGCAAATGCAATTTTTTATTTTTAGTTTCCTTAATGTTATGAATGCAGAAAAGAAACTAGGTGCACTAAATCAACAATTCAAATGATTTTTACTTTTGAGAAACGAAAAATACAAACAACAATTTCTCTTTTGAAGGAAAAATGAGGATTTCAACAACAATTTCTCCTATCAAGGAAATGAAGATTTTACGACAATTTCCTCTTTCGAAAGAAAATGATTCTTAATGTGACCATAAAAAGTACTTTGAAATCAAATTGTCAATGATAAAGAAAAAAAAAATTAAAACAACATTGAACAAATTTTCAGTCAAAGGAGGAGAAGTATATAGAGTCACTGGTCAATTGAGCATCAAAATTTTCAGAACACAGCAACAAAAAAAACTAAACCAAATTGCAAAGATAAATTCAAGGGAATTTGGGTACTTTCAGGAGTCAACACAGTCTCCAAGGGGAGATAGTGCTCTGCAACGCAGGCTAGGAAGGGAGACAATGCTCTACAAAGCACTGTGTCCTATCTAAGGGTGCATTGGGCATAGTATACAAATAAAAATATTGTTGTTTAACTCACTGTCTTTGCAAGTTAAGCTCTGAAAAATTTTAATCTTTATGTGTAACAACTACTGGGTGGATAAACAAAGCAAATCAAAGGCTTAAACACCTAGTACTAAGAGAAATTCTCCCCAGCGGAGTCGCCAATTTGTTGGGCTAGAATTGTGAATTACAGATAAATCATGCTTCCCTAGAAAGGTGCTAGTCTAGAACAATAGGTGAAATACTATACGACTATTTCTCCTAACTCAGTATAGATACACAGAGAGGATTGGAGGCTTACTTGTTCAGTTGCTTCCAAATGGCTCCTTCTGTCGCTTCTGTTGTAGCTTCAAATTCAAGCAGTTTGTGAGTTGAATGCTTCCTACAAGAAAGAACACTGAAACAGTAGAAGATGAAATAATATGGATATCTATTCAAGATATTTAGCTAAATCAGTAAAGCATAAACCATACACATCAACTAAGATCTTGCAATATGGAAAATCAAAGCCAATACAGATGCATATAGGGAAAAATATGCAGTACTCTTTATTGATGATAGAAGGAGAGGTTACAATCTAGTGACCAATTTTAAGTGACCTTCCAGCAACATTCCCAAGCCTCATCACAGTATAAATCTCTCCAACAGTAGCTACACAAATCTAGCTCTCAATTGAAAATTCTCCAGCATTTCTCTACTCAAATTCTTCCTCCTCAAGCACTTAGATCTGTGCTCAATTTATAGATGAACTGTAGGTTGTTTTGCAATCAATAACTTTCCAATAATAGGCAAGACATGTTCCCAGTCATGTAGATGTCAAATGGACTATTGGATCCGAAGCTTGACACATGTGAACTCTTCTAGAAGGCACTGGCCAAGTGGAGATTCCGGAACAATGAGAATTTCGCTCCCAATGTGACCAACGCACCTGTAAATGTCGGGAAGTGCTTTGTAGAGAAGCCTTGCATGGGGCTACCTGCATATGAAACGAACTTAGGCCCCTTAGAGCCTACATTGGTGAGCTCTCATATGTTATATAATAAGCTTCAAACCATGGAAACCTTTGCTTGATTTGTCTTGTTTCTTCTCATAGGGCATGTAGCAACTGAAATGATAGGGAATGATAGACCCTTGATCATTGGTCCTGGAGATGATGTCTAGTTAACCAGGTGATTGGGAATGGTACCCAAATTGACCTATAACACAAGAACTTCTTTAGCAAAGGAGGAATTTGAAGATAACTTATAGCGCCTCATAACCCACATCAAAATGGGGTCGTGGAGAGGAAAAACAGAATGATCATGGGTGCAGCAAGAGCGATGTTGCATGATCAGGGCCTACCAATGCATTTATGGGTGGAAGCATGCAACATTTTGGTTTATGTGAAAAACTATTGTGGCTTCTCACATGTTAAGGGGATAGGTTATGATGAGACCTTTACACCTATTGCAAGGTACTCTTCCATAAGGACCATCCTTGCACTCACAGCGTAGATGGTTTGGCGCATTCATCATATGGATGTGAAAACTGCGTTTCTGAAAGGGATCATTGAGGAAGAGGTGTACATAGAGTAGCCTGAAGGTTTCAAGATCTTCAACAACGATTCACATGTGTTCAGGCTTAAAAGAGAATTGTATGGATTGAAACAAGCACCCCATGCTTGGTACACTTGGATAAACAACTATTTCACTGAACTGGGCTTCACCAAAAGTGAAGCAGATGCAAACCTATACCAGATCATGGTTGAGGGTAAGGTAGTGATCATTGTTCTTTATGTTGATGATCTAATTTTGAATGGTGATTAGAATCTGATACACTCATGCAAGGATGATCTTGCAAGGGAGTTCGAAATGAAGGATATGGGCCTCCTTCATTATTTCCTTGGATTGGAAATATGGCAGCGGGATGGTGAAATTTTTGTGTCTCGAGGAAAGTATGCAAAGGAGATACTGGGTAATTCTAACATGGAGAGATCCAAACCCATGGATACTCCTCTTCTATGGAACTGGAGGAAAGAGGATGCTACTTTTGGAGAGGTAGTGGATGCTATTGTCTATCGACAGTTAGTGGGTTCGCTAATGTATCTAATGAACATGAGACCAGACATTTGTTATGTGATTAACTAGTTGAGTCAAGCTATGGTTAAGCCTACCAAGCTATTTTTGAAGGTAGGGAAGCATGTCCTAAGATACCTGAGGGGCACATCAGAGTATGTTCTATCGTACAAATAGACGAATGGAGTGAAGTTGCATGGCTTCACGGATTCAGATTGGGTTGGAAGTCCATCAGACAGAAAGAGCACATCAGGGGGGATCTTTAGCATTGGATCTAGAGTTGTTTCTTGGTACAACAGGAAGCATATATCCGTGGCACTCAATTCAATGGAAGCAGAATACATGGTGCCAAGCTGCATGTAAGGCTATCTGGATGAGAAATATCTTAGTTGGTTTGTTTGGTTTTGAGATGAATCTAACACTGATTCATTGTGATAATTAGAGTTGCATTAAAATCTTGATTAATCATGTGTTTCATGATAGGTCCAAGCATATAGATATCTGGTACCATCATCTAAGAGATTGTGTGTAGAGGAGAATCATGTTGCTTCAGTACATTCCCATGGAAGATCAGGATGCATATATTCTGACGAAAGTGCTCACCAGGAGAAAATTCGAATACCATAGATACAATATCCGGGTGAAGGATAATCCATTTCTTATTGAGAGGGAGTGTTGAGATTCAACAAGAAATTTTTGGCACCCATGATCCTAGTGAAAATTAAGCACCTACACTAGGGTGGGGCCCACAGGCTATTTTTAGGTGCATGTCTATTTTTATTATCCCTTAATTTAGATGGAAATTAAACTATAATATATTTTCAATGTGGACTTGAAATATTTAACTGAAGTGGAAAAATAAGTTAGCTAAGTGAATTATGAGTTATAGGTTGGTTTGTGTGACATGTAGAGTAATTCTAGTTGTAACTGAGTGATTCTAGTTGTAATAGAGTTGGAAGTGCAGTGGTGCATGAGTTTATCCAATTTGTAAATAGTTTAACTCGGTTAAGTGAGTTAAACTCAGTTGTGCTTGTTGTAACTGAAGATACACTAGTGATAGATCTTGTGAATTAAATATTAATTAATTCACAATCAATGATCTCACATGTAACTGAGGATTTACTAATATTAGTTGCATGCATGTTAGATCCATTGGAGACCCAGTTGAGTTCTAGGTGAAATGGAAGTTAACTATCAATCGTGACATTATCCACTTGCACACATGCAAACACACACACATTAGATGTTCCCATGATACTTGCGCAGTCAAGGCAGGCATGATTGTATAAATTTATGGATTGCATTCAACAGGGACTGCACAGTGAAGGTAGGTTGTCTGGAGGCAGTAAATTGGCTAAGGGATTTGCCAATTTTTGTATGACAGTGTGAAACAATTAGTTGATATACTAAGGGCTCTTGTGAGAAGAGTTTTGTATGTAATTGTTTCATGATCCATGATTTAATATACAATAGAAGATAGTGTGGTTTTTAGCTATAAGCTTTCCCCGGGAAATTAACTGTGTTGTGTGTGATTGATATTTCTTCATGCTTATGTGATTGGCAATTGTGTTTTTAATTCCGCAAATATTTGTAGAAGCGATTTGGTATTTAACTTTAGCATATTTTAAGATCGGTTGAATCCAATATATACATGCATATTGTATAATTTCTACAAATGAAAGAGCTATTTGTGGCCACCATGAAAAAGTGGGTCAAGCATTGTCTCGTTCAAGGTAGATTGGTTGTCAAAGGACTAACACCAATGCCTAGGTTTATTCCTTGTATCAGTGTGATTGTAAAGGGACATGATCTCTAATACGAGAGATCTATCCTATTCTATTATAGTTTATAATTTAATGAAGAATGGTTTGAAAAAGTTAAAAATTATCATGTGCACTAGCTGATTCCCTGATGTGTGTAGAATTCATTGTTCAAAGTATATGTGTTGTGGCACTTGAGTGTGTTTGCATCAAACATTCAGAGACTTAACCTAGACTCTCATGTGTAGTGGAAATTAAAGATATGAATTTTTCACCTAAGAACTACCTGTAACTCATCTTAGGCTACTCATTTCCAATCTCAACTAATCCCACTTAACAAGTTACCAAGGCAAGGCTCATCACATCCAACTGTGGTCGTAAAAAAACTAAGCAACACAATTTACATCTTGGCATGACATAACACCTAGCATGTCTTAAATGCCTTAGCACTATGTGGCATGTGTTAGCATCCCCTACATTCCTTGGAATGCTTTTACACTCCCTAACACACCCTAGCACTTACTAACATGCCTTGGTAGTTTAGCATATCTTGGCACTGCCTAGCATATAACCTTGTCACTCCCTCCTTAACACACCTAGAAATAAAGTACACTCCCTGTCACACACCCTTATTCATTCATTTCCATGCTGTTACATAGAAATTTTTCATCATCCCTGCAATACCCCGTCCCACACATTAGAGGGATTATTCCATGACCTGTGAGCAGTGACATGACTTGAAACCACTTTCATGGCATCCCCCTGAACAAGGAAATTCATTCCCTTGAAGACAATTCCTTGTGAAAAACCCTAAAAATAGCCTTTTGGCCTTGGCGTGACTAGTCAGTGTTATACACGCGCCAATGGGGGAAATGCTCCAAAGAGGGCACGCCAGCTGGTGCACTGTCTCAGTGTTGTACCCGCGCCAGACTTATTAAGGAGTGTTTTTTAAAAATAAATGGCGGAAGATTGACTCCAACCAATTCCTGAACTGGTCTCTAAATTGAGTTGGGAGGTTTGGCTCCGGATCTCCATGTAGAGGAAGTGGTTTTCCACCTCTCATGGAAGCTTCCTTGAGGATAGGGCCAATCCCATGATTGTAGGGATCCCAACTCCCCTTCCACCATCTATATAAGCTTTCCATTTTCCTTTGCAAGCTAGTCTCCAAGAGCCTTCATAGCCTAAAGAATGCTGCAAGAGCCTTGATAGTCCTCATAGAGCCAAATCAATAGCAAGGAGATTATTGTCAAGACAACCGAAGAGAGAGGCTTGTCCCATTCCCGACAAGCTTTACCGAGACGTATTCCGCTGTCGACCCGCCGAAGGAAGATTCAGTGTCAGAGCCAGGTTGTATCTTTCTTTGTATTAATTAATGATAAGCGACTTTGTTTATGGTTCCACTCGTATTGTTTATTGTGATCATGAGTTGTGTCTTCTCTGACTGATACATAATTGCATATATTGGGTTTACGCTTGTGTGTTCATTGTGTTTCTTATGTTTGCAGGTGTTCGATCGCAACAAGTGGGAGAATTGTGATCTGTTGGAGCAAGGAAACAGGAGTGCTATCTTCTCTACGAACAACAGTGTTTGACTTAAGGTAGGCCTTCTTCGCAATTTGGTCTATTGCAATTAGGAATTTTCACCTTAGCGTGATATGATTATTGTTAGACCCGATCTGGGCTAGTAGGGATCGCCTCTGTCCGTAGAGGAGATTTACCTCTACAACAAATTGGCGACTCCGCTGGGGAGACGTTGATTTGGGGTATTGTCTTGTCTTTTCGGTCGATTCTTGAATTTGCTTACTTGATCAACTCTTTTGGCTGGCTCTTTTCGTCTGTTTGGATTTTGATTAGCTTCACCATCACTAGTCTGT